>JAFCGX010000547.1:0-65064 GCA_019023105.1 Diglossa brunneiventris | reverse complement strand
AACAGCTACAGTATCAGGTTTGGGTATTTTTTCTAATTCCTTAGCTAAAGCATGGTGTGCTAAGGTTGGGGAGTGTTTATAGCCTTGAGGGAGCCTGGTGAATGTGTACTGTTGTCCCTCCCATGTGAAAGCAAAACGATCCATGTCTTCTGGCTGTATAGGTATCATAAAGAACATGTCTTTGACATATATAGTTGCCATGATTGTGTGAGCTTTTTCTTGTATTGATGTTATTAATTCATCTAAGTTTGGAACTGCTGCAGTGAGAGGGTCAGTGTTGGCATTAAGCCAACAATAATCAATTGTCAGCCTCCAGCGTCCATCCGGCTTCCAGACTGGCCACACTGGGGAGTTGTAAGGAGAGTGTGTGTTTATTATTATTCCTTGGTTGCGCAAATCTTGAATAACAGATTTGATGCCCTCCCTGGCTCCAGAAGGCAAAGGATATTGTTTCACATTGATTGTTTTACTGTAAGGCAGTGTGGGTGCTGTTTGAAGCAGTCTAATGTTAAGTGGCGGGGTGCCAAAAGACCACAGAAAACCGTCAGTGTCTTCCCACTGCCTTCCTGCTAGGACATCCATCCCCAATAGATTATTTGGAATGTCCCAATTACCATTTTGACAACTAATTGGTTTTCATCTCCAGGGAGTGTTATTTTGACTAAAACAACATTCATAGATTCTGTGGTTCCTAAAGCGTTAAGAACGCAGCATTGTCTTTTTGTTGGAACAACTCCACACTTCTGGTCATCTTTAGGTGTCAGTGCAGAGATTTGGGCTCCAGTATCAACTAAAAAGGTTACCAGAACTTTTTTGGGGCCCGTTATAGCTGTAATTAATATGTCTCCTGATTTGTTTTCGTGAGCATTCTTAAGTAAACCCAACGTCCGCCCCTTCGCTCACCTGTAAGCGGCGGAGATATTAGTTTCCCGAAAGCTCTGTTGGTGTAGATTCACTGTTTGT
This sequence comes from Diglossa brunneiventris, assembly GCA_019023105.1. Lineage (NCBI taxonomy): Eukaryota > Metazoa > Chordata > Aves > Passeriformes > Thraupidae > Diglossa > Diglossa brunneiventris. The sequence goes on along the minus strand of JAFCGX010000547.1, from coordinate 64,101 downwards.
GTTTTGGGGTACGGGTGGGTGGGCAGTTATGTTGCTTAGGCTCTGTGAAAGAAGTTGTGAGAGTGTTACTTCTGGCTTACTGCCGGTGCTTTGTGAGAGAGACGCAGCTAGGGTTTCACTGCCCAGATTCTGGGAGAGAAGCTGGGATAGGTTTAACTTTGGGTCATTGCCTGTGTTTTGTGAGAGAGACTGAGATGCAGTTGGTGTGTTGGAGGGAGTGTGTGTTGATTTTTGAGGAGGGAGGGGGAGTGGTGCACTGGGCTGGAGGATTTGGTTTTCTAAGGTGCCAGTTATTTATTATTATTTTCTGCAATTTGTCAAGGGGCAAACCATCCATCACGTCTCTGGGAACTCCCCTTTTGATTCCTAACAGCCACCAGCGTTGGCGATTAGGCATTTGTTTTCCTGGTTCTCTGTTTTCAGGGTTGGGGGTTCCCATAAACCAGACACCTTTCATTTTTTCTGGTTTTTCCTCTGGGCCTTTTACAGGTCCATATTGTCTACAATAATTAATTAAGTCCACGGCGACTTCGCCCCAGGTCCACACCTTACGGTTGTTAGCAGGTGAATCAGATTGTGAAGTTGTGGATTGTGAAGGAGAATATGGTGTGAAAGCAGAGTCAGTAGACCCAGCCTGGTCAGTGGTGTTATTGTGAAATCTATCCAGCCTTTCTACAGGGCTTAAAGCCATTATGGTTTTCTGTATAGTGATTGCTGTAGGTTTCAGTGTTTCTGGAAGCCCACAAATTAAAGGGGTCATTAGTTCAGGCTTCACAGGTAATTGCATTGGGCATTCAAAACCAGGAATTAATTTTTTCTCATGAATCATTTGCAAACAGGTGGCTTTGTGTACACTTTCTAAGAGCTGGTCGGGAGTACCGACAATTGCCAGGGGGTCCCCTCTTTCCAAGGGGTTTATTCCCCCAGCCCAAAAGGCCGCATGTTGCGTTAGGGACCATGAGTCACGCTTATCTCCTGTTGTTAAAAAGACACCATGTCCCCAATACCCACTGGCCTCGTGTTCAGTTAATTTAACTTGATCTCCGCCAGTGAGAGACACTCAAAAAACATATTCTGTTTCTGATTCTTGTGGGAGGCGCCCGAATTCTTTTTTCAATTTAGCTAATTCAGTAGCACTGAAAGGTATTTGTTTAGTTGTGATATGTGGTTCTACATCCTCATCATTAATATAGTTATATTCAGTTATAATAAAAGACCTCAAATGGGGAGAGCAATATTCTCCACAATTTTTAACTGTTTCAGATTCTTGGTAAGGATAGATTTGTTTTACTGCTTCAAGTTCTTTGTGTGGATATATTTGTTTAATGTGAGGTGTTTTTTTTTCTTCCTCCTCTGTAGAGGAGTTGGTGGATTTGTTTTACTGCTTCAAGTTCTTTGTGTGGATATATTTGTTTAATGTGAGGTGTTTCTTTTTCTTCCTCCTCTGTAGAGGAGTTGGTTTTGTGTGTTTTTGGTGTGTTCTTCTCTAAGGGCAGCTCGTAGCATATAAATTTCATTTCTATCCTCATTTAACTGTTTTTGCAAGATTTCAACTAGGTTTTGAAGGGAGTCTATTATTACCATTTCCTTACTTCTTTGCTTAAAGTGATTTTCTATGGCTGCTGTGAGGCAGGCTCCCAAAACTGAGCAAAGAATGTTCTTATTTCTGCCCATTTTGAATTTTGATTCGTGTTGCAGAGAACATATTCTATCAATGACATTTTCTAAATTAAACCAATTGTTCTCTGCCCAAGTTTCTCCACCAGGTGATGGCTTTGCATTGTGTTTAGCAAGTAAAGAGTAAAACTCAGCTTTTGCTTTAGGATTGAGGTGTTCATTCATTTTGTGTGAAGGGACCAGAAGCAGTGTAGAGAAGATGTATGCCTAACACAGCCCTTGGTTATGTTTTCCTTCACTTTTCCCTGAATGTTGAAGAGACTAAAAATCTGCCTGGGAGGCCCTATTTGGTTACCGCAGGAGTGTCTCTTCTTTCCCAGACAGTGTATACACAGGCACACACACACACAAAACTATTCCTTTGTGAGGGGACCAAATCCTACGGCAGGGGAAAGTACTCACTCAAGTCACACAATCACTCAGCCTTTGCTGTGTTGCCCCTCATACCCCTGGGTAGGTGAAGGGACAGTTCTGCCTGGGAGGCCCTTACTTATTATATCAAGTTGTCCCTTCCTTCCCAGACAGTCCAGATACACACAAATACAACAGTAACAGTTACCCCCTTTTGCACTGAGAGATCTTTTGTGATAATTCCAGAGACAGAGCACTCAACTGAGCGTGAGATTTGCATTTTACTAGGCGTGTGCAGTTTGCGGGAGATTCGAATCACACCCCTTGCAGAATGAGACTTACTCTCCCCTGGTACAGACTACACACAACCTGCAAATCTCTCTGGCTACCAGAATCCTGTCTGTGACGCCAATTTAAATGTCACGACCTGTCCTTACGAACAGGATTCGTGATGGTTCGTGGGGTGATCTCAGGGTGCAAAAAACCAACACGGCACAGGGGATTTGCAGTAATAATCAAACAAGTGCAACTTTATTGAAATAACCACAGCAGAAATGCGTTGGGGAGGGAACCGGGGAAAAAAGGAGAAAATAAGGGAAAAGAGGGAGGAAAAAGAATGGGTGTATAGCTGCCAAACGTGGTACTGCATAGTCCTTCGGGATCCAGCCAATGAAGTTCACCAGGTCACGTCTGGGGAGATATCAGAGGCACAGTTCATCTGGACCCCAATTATACTCTTTTTCGTTGGGGGAAGGGGGAATAAATTTCGCAACCAAAACAAAGGTCTTCAGGGGGAAAGAATAGCGTTTGAAAGGGGGGTACACAGAGTCCAAGCTAGGAAGCAGGCGAGAGCCATTGTTTTCGTGGTTGACTGCCTGCACCTGGGACATCCATCTTGCTTTGGGCAGCTTTCCTTCTCCCCCTGCACACCTCCCCCACGTTGGGGGTTTCAGTCCCAGTCTCTGGGAGAAGGTGAGAGGGGGCCTTCTCACACAGGGATTTCATGTGTCGGTCCCTTGATGAAGAGGCTTCTTACATCTCTACTTGTCTGTCGCGGAGGTTAAGACGGGCAAGAGGGGTCTTCTCTTGAGGGGGGACCACCCTAAAGCTTAAACCAGCCAGGCTGAGAGGTGGGGAGGATTCCAGAGCTATTGTGCAAAAAGGGCAGGGTGCCCTGTGAGCTCAGTGTAGCATATAGCAAACAACACCTGTGGAAACAGTAAGCTAGCAATGCTTTCAGGCCTCAGGCACATGACTCCCCCCCCCACACCGTCACAGCAGACAGGGGTTTTAATTTTTCGGTGGTCTCTCTCCATGACGATCATGAGGCAGATGAGGGATATTTCGGACAGACTCTCAGAAATGGCTGAGACAGGGACACAAACCACAGCAACTACTGTAATTGCCCCAGTAGTGAAAACAAAAAAAAAATGGACAAGGCAAGTTTCAGGCCTAAATGAATGGCGTGACATCTCCCTATTCTAAAGTATTCTCCCCCAGATGGGGCTTGAACCGAGTTTAGAAAATATGTTCCAGAGAGAGGGTTGAAGCCTTGGCTACTCAAGATAGTGTAAGGCTTTCCAACCTCTCACTGGGAGGCCTTGTGGTGGGTTGAGTGCTGGCCAATCACCAGTGCTCTCACTTCCTGCTGTGAGGTAGGATTAGGAGAAAGGCAAAGCCGGCTCAAAACTTTAAAAGGGTATAAAGAAAAATTTATTAACAGCAACTAAAAGAAAGAGTAATAAGAATCAGAACAAAACCTTCAGAACACTTCTCCCCCCACAACCTTTTCTTTCCCATGGACAATGTAAAGAAACAAAACCTAAAATTTCAGTCAGTTTACCAACTCTAGAATCGTCTTTCTTCAGTTCACTTAGGGAGAGAAGTCCCTCTTGTTAATGTTATGGCGACTTTTCTACAAGAAAAAACAGTTCTATTGTGGCTCACAAATAGCAGCCACCCGGGGAAAATCTGCAATTGTGAAGTCCCTCTCATTTTCCACAAGCTTTTCCCACAGCTATGTTTATGGGCTATTTCAACTTATGGGGTAGTGTTTTAAAGATGAGCTGTTCAAAGGCAAAAGTTCTCAATATCTATCTCTAAAATCATCTTCATCCCTGGGAACAGAGATCTTCTTCTCTTCCTGGTGGCACAGGATTTTCATGACTCTTCTCTCTTTCTCTGTTCAAACTTCTCATGGGATCACAGCTACTTTAACATCTGCTTACTCTGACATGGAGGCCTTTGCTCGATATCAATTTGAACCCTTCATTTCCCCATACTTCCATGTATTACAGGGAAACAGAGTCTTTTCTCCATAGCTTTACAAGGGGATTTCAGCCCCAAGATCAAAGGCATCTCCTCATCCCTCCCATCTGGGACTTGACTTCTCCTTCACTGACCTCGGTGTGTGTCTTCATGTTGTTTCTTTACATGCCTGCAATTGTCCTTCTTCTCTCACTCAAGGGAGGATTGAAGCACTGAACGAGTTAACATCTTGCCTGGGGTCTGCAGATGGTCACCTGACCCTAGCCAGGCTGGGTGCTACAGATGACGGAAATTGCAGCTGGGGGGTGACTAGGATCTAATCAGCCAGGACAGAACTCAGCAGCAGCACGCCGGGGGAGGGGGTGTTGTGGCTTGTCCTTCACCCCGTCTGGTAGTTGCTGTGGTAGAACCTTGGCCAAGCCGGCTCAGCCCAGGGCTGCTCCTGGGGGCCAGCAGACTCGGCTCGGCCCCCAGGATAGCAGCAAGATGTTAGAAATCGCAGCCATGGCCTGGCCCGGCCTGGCCTGTGACACTCCCTCCCCTCCCTGACAGCTGTTGGGGGTCTAGCAAGAGCCCGGGGGAAGGGGTCCGGCCCCACGGCTGGGGCCGCCTGGCCTGGTCTGGCCTAGACAGGGGGCCGTGGCATGTTACTTCTTTGCCGGCCAGAAGAGTTAAGAGAGCTTTCCCGGGATTTTTCATCTTTAATGTGTTTTTCACAGAGGCATTGTCACTGTCATATTTTCTGAAAAATCCCTTCGCCAGGGTTTCTTCTCCTGGGAAGCTGGGAAGCTTCAGCTTCTCCATGTTTTGCTCCTCTGGAATGTGATTTGGAGAATTGTTTACCCAGCATGTGAATTGTTTTTAATTAATGGCCAATCACAGCCAGCTGTGTCAGACTCTCTGAATCTGTCACAAGTTTTTATTATTCATTCTTTTCCAGCCTTATGATGTCTCCCTTCTCTTCTTTAGTATAGTTTTAGTATATCATTTTCTTTTAATATAATATCATATCATAAAATAAAATAAAATAATAAATCAGCCTTCTAAGAACTTGGAGTCAGATTCTCATATCTCACCTCGTCCTGGGACCTACAACACCACAACAATTGGTGACCACAAGGCATGTACAGCTTCCCGGTGGTTCCAGAGACTGTCAATTACACAGAAGCTTTTGCATCACTTCCGTAGATGCCTCTCATGCAAAACCACCACAGGCCTTTAGGATGTTTGGTCTTCTTGCATAGCAGAATACTGGGACTAAGCTATCAGGCTAAAAAATTACAACTTTGTATGCTAAGAATACTGAGAAAACATAAAAGGTATTAAAAAAAAAAAAGGCAAAAAATAATCATGGTATCATTCCCCCTTTTTTAGAGACTAACAGAGACTAACAAGACTCTACCTTGTCTAGTCTCTACTCTGCATTAACCATAGCACTGGTTTTCAACGCAGGCCATCCCACAGGCTATCACACAGATGATAACTTATTCTAGTTTGAAAACAAACCAGTGGGAGACTCCAAGTCAGAACTACAATTTAATAGGAAAATTTAAATAAAGGCAGAAAACACTGGCTTAAACTGACAGAGTCAGGATACAACCTGACACCTTGTTGGTCAGGGTGGTGGTAGCAGTTCCATTAAATGGTGGCTGCAGTCTTCTTGAAGTTCTGTTGAAGCAGTGATCCTGTAGAAGGGTCTGGTCTTCCTCTGAAGGTCCAATGGTGGTTTGGTAGTTCTTGTCCTCTGGGAATCCAGTAGGTAAGGTTGCTCGTGATGTTCCAAACTCAGATTATATCCAGGTAGGAATGCTTGGTTCCTCTCCCTGGGAGGAGCATCTCACAAGGGGATGATGTAATTTTATGAGTCAGGCAGTGAGACTTGATGGCCCATTAGCAGAAGATAGTCCCCAGAGAGAGTTATCAGGGATGAGTCATGGAAACGATAAAGAACACCGTCCCACTTGTTTTTAACAGCTTATGAAGATGATGATAGAATACATACTTTTGGTTACATCTTACATTGTAGCCTAAAACCTAACTACAATTACAGCTATTATAAATGCCTCTTTTATCCTGGCCAAATTTGGTAATCATGTAGTGAGGGTATGGAAGATATGGTCAAATTTTAAGGTGTTATTTCTGGAAGCTACTTCATGTAAGATACTGTCAAAATTTAACGTGTTATTTCTGGAAGGTACCTCATGTAAAATTTGAGTTCCCTTCCAAATTTCATCCAAACCCTTCCTAATTTTCCCACCCTGGTCCACATAAGAACTTTGGATACATTTTGGACTACAGTCTTATGCAAATCATGGGGTGAACCCTGAGTCATGGTTTACCAATTGGGCAGACAACAGACATGTAAAGTACAGTTTAAACCACATAATGGTGATTTGTATCAGTCTCTGTTTTCTCTGTGGTTTCAGGAGCAGAAGCCTTCTTTACACTGGAGTAGTGGATCCTCAGTCCCTTGCCAGCAACTTTGACCACAGTGAGGGTAGTCAGCAAAACTTGGAATGGTCCCTTCCTCTTAGCTTGCAAGGGGTCACTCTCCCACCACTTGATACAGACCAAAACTCCAGGCTGGAACAGATGTGTCCAATCCTATGGGTTTGGATAACACAACAAATCTCTGGAGCTCCTGCAAAGTGGAACTTAAAGCAAATAAATACTTCTGAAAATAATTTCTACCCTTCATATGAATTTCTCCTGGGATATGTGGAGCCTGATATGGCCTGCCATATAATATTTCATAGGGACTTATGTTGTTCCTCTGTCTTGGTTGTATGCGGACTCTCAGTAAAGTCATAGGCAAGACTCGGACCTATGTCATGGATGTTTATTGACAGATTTTACTAATCTGGGTTTTAAGACTTCCATTCATACATTCAACTTTGCCACTTGCCTGGGGCCTGTATGGTGCATGCAGGTCCCAAGTAAGTCCCAGAACCCTGCTAACTTCCCCGATCACCGTTGCAACAAAACGTGGTCCCCTATCTGATGACATTCCCAAAGGAACCCCAAACCTTGGAATTATACGACTGAGCAAAGTTTTCACCACCTCCTTTGCTGTGTCAGTGCAACAGGGGTAAGCTTCAGGCCATTCACTAAAGGGTATCAACCAATATCAGCACATATTTGTATCCCTCCTTACATGGCATATCAGCAAAATCTACTTGCCAGTAATCTCCAGGAAGATCTCCCTGTTTTCTTTACCCCTACCACAACTCTTGCTCATGTCAGGGTTGTTTCTATAACAGGTTTCACACTTGCTTGTTATAGATTGTACAATATCAGTCATTCCTCTCCCTATTACTACCTTCCTCAGATGTTTTAAAAGATTTTCTGTTTCCCAGTGGGTACTGTCATGCTCCCCCTGCACTATTTCTCGAAGGAGCAGGGATGGAACTACAACCTGTCCTACCGGGGTAACAGCCCACCCATCTTCTTTAATCTCAGCCTTAAGAAACTTAATTATTTTGTGGTCTCTATGATCATATCTTGGGATAGACTCTGACAAATCTATTTCTTTCTGTGGTACCACTGCAAGAATCCATTTTTCTGCAACCCGTCTTGCTGTTTTGTCAGCAAAGCAATTTCTCAGTTTGGGGGTTGCTTTCCCTTTTTGATGTCCTCTGCAATGCATGATAGCTACTTCTCTAGGCTTCCAAATACTCTGCAGGAGTGCAAGGATCTATTCAGTATGCCTAATCTCAGTACCTTGAGCAGTTAGTTAGCAGGCCACATTCCTTCCAAACAGTTCCATAGGCATGAACAACACTGAAAGCACATTTGGAATCAGTCCATATGTTCACCTTCTTTCCCTCACACAGTTCTAGAGCTCTCATCAGTGCAATATGTTCAGCCTTCTGTGATGATACATCTGAAGGCAAGGCTTTTGCCTCAATGACTTTATATGTGGTGGTTTCTGCATAGCCTGTCATTCTCTTACCATTTATCATTAATCTGTTTCCACTAGTATACAATTCCCGATCTGGATTCTCCAAAGGCATGTCCTTCAGGTCTGGTTGGCTAGAATAAGTCTCCTCTATTGTCTGTAAACAATCATGCTCAGGCATGTTGTCACGTAAAGTGGATGATAAAAACATTGCAAGGTTTACCACAGATGTTGTTTTTAGGGTAACATCATCCTGTTCCAACAACACAGATTGATATTTAAGCATTCTGCTAGGGGATAACCAGTGTTCCCCCCTTTTGTTCCAGCAGAGATATCACTGCGTGGGGTACCTACACAACAATGTGCTGCCCAAGGGTGAATTTACGGGCCTCCTGTATTAGGAAGACAGTTGCCGCCACAGCTTTCAGACACCCAAGGCCACACTTGGCCAACATTGTCTAGCTGTTATGAAAAGTAAGCCACAGCCCTTTGCTGGTCTCCAAGGTGCTGCACCAGTACCCCCAGAGCAACATTCAGTCGCTCATATGTAAAAAGTTCAAAAGACTTCGTTAAGTCAGGCAGCCCCAGAGCTGGGGCTGACGTCAAGAATATTTCAGCAGTTTAAATGCAGCCCTTGTACCCTCTGTCCACATGATGGTTCCCTTTTTGGCTGCTTTTTGTGCTCCATACAGAGGGTTTTACCAGTAGTCCATAGTTTGATATCCATAAGTGACACCAATGTACCATTCCCAGAAAGGCTTGCATCTCTCTCACGGTGTGGGGCTCTGGAAGATGGCAGATGGCTTCTTTCTGTTCTCTGCTGAGTTGTCAATGTCCATGGAAGATTTCTAGCCCCAAGTAAACTACTGTTTCCCTGGCAACCTGTGCCTTCTCTTTTGAGACTCGATACCTGCCAAGAACCATAAAGTTCAAAAGACTTACAGTGAGCTGGATGCAGTCATCTCATGTTTTGGCTGCAATTTAGATGTCATCAACATCTTGAAGAATAACCCCTCCTGGTTCTTGCCTTCTCCAATCCTCCAGTTGCTTTGGTAGCTAGTTTCTGAATATTGTTGGGCTGTTTTTGAATACCTGGGGTAGAACTGTCCAGGTGAGTTTGGTCTTCCCCCCTCCATCTCAGGATTTTCCCACTCAAAGGTAGAGTTCTTGGCTATTCTTGTGCACAGGAATACAGAAAAATGCATAATTGAGATCTAAAACAGTGAACCACTCTAATTCATTTGTCAGTGTGGTCAAAAATGTGGGAGTTTGCTACAACTGAGTGTGTTCTCTGTTATTTTGTTAATTTCCCTTAAATCCTGCACTAATTGATAGCTCTTGCCATCAGCCTTCTTTACTGGCAGGATGGGTGTGTTGCATCTAGATTCACATTCCACTAATAACCCAAACTTGAAGAACTTTTCAATTATAGGTGCTAATCCCCTACAGCCTTCTAATGTCAGAGAGTATTATTTCTGCCTTACCGGTTGTCCGATTCTGCAATAAAAGGGGGAGTCGGGAAGGATTCTTTTTGATAGATTTCTCAGATGAAAATTAAGTGTAAACACGACAATATTATATCTGAGAATCGTTTATTGATAAAAAAGGGTAAGTGTTCCTACTAAAAGGGGATAGAAAAGGGAGTAGAGGAGAAAAAAGGAGAAAGAAACAGAAGACAGGGACAGCATTACCACAAGAATCCTGACAGTCTGTCAGCATCAGCTTAACACTGGCAAGTGGGAGAGGGTCACACACAGTCTGATCGTGGAGGCTTTCTCTGCCCCGATTGGCTGCTAGGAGAAGCCTTCCTGGGGACAGGGCTGTAAGCACATGTACAGCCCTGTCATGGTTTGACACTGGCACAATGCACAATGCCAGCGCCCTCATGAAAAATACCTCTTCCCTGGTGTCTGCTGTGAGATGGGGCCAGGAATAAGCAAAGCAGGCTTCTAGCTTATGAATAGAGGGAACAAAAAGTTTATTAACTACACTACAAACAAGACACATACACACGCAGACACACACACACACACAGACAATGAAAACTTCACAAAAGCATTTCCTCCTCCCCCCTACCAGATTCTCCCAATACATCTCTCAAAGTTCAACTCTCAGTCCATCATCACTCTGTAAATACTCAATCTTCAGTCTATCAAGAGCAGAAGTCCTTCTTGGGCCATGGTGACCTCTTCCTTTTCATGTCCAGTGCTCTCACCACATGAACATGGACTAGAGCTGCTTCGAGGGTTGTCTTTTTTAAGGATGTTTTGTCTCTTTCCAAAAAAGCACAGTCTCACCTTCGGGACATCCTTTGTCCCCCCCATATTTCTCTACCCCCTGGGGCTGGGGGGTCTCCAACACTGAACCTTCGGGACATCCTTTGTCCCCCCCATATTCCTCTACCCCCTGGGGCCCCGGGGGGTCTCCAACTGAACCCTCTCGGTCCGAGCCACCGCCTCCCCCTGGATGCAGCCTCTGTGTCACAAGGAAGCATGGTTCTGTCCATGGCTGACAAAAAAGTGTCCAGCTACAGCTACTTCTTATCTCTTGGCCATCTAGGGTTCTCTCACAACCCCGCATTCACAACACACCTGCCTATTTCCTGCTCCAGAAAGGGTCAATGCTCTGCAAGATTTTCATTGTCCAAACAGGGGTTAAAGGCTTCTACAGGCGGCCAGGCTCTTTCTCCGCTGCACCTTCCTCCCCTTTTCCACGAGCCGGGCATGCTGCCAACTCCGAGGCTTCAAGGCCACAGCACCGTACACTGAGCGCGGTTTCTGTCTCTCGTCTCCCGGGGAGGGGGGGGGGGCTGCCCAAATTTCTCAGCGGGGCTTCTCTGCTGGGAGGGCTGCACAAGGCTCCTGGTGCACCTCCACCCTTCCATCCCGGGGGCCTTCAAGCCCCTCTCTGTCCCAAAACTCAGCTTACCTCAAGGCCGCAGGTCCCCTCCCCCGCCCAGCCGGCAGGGCTGGACGAGGGAGGTCTGACCAGGTCCCAGCTAGAAACCAAAAGGAAGTTCCCAGGGGACAGCTCTGCTTTTAACCCCTGTGTTCTCAGAGGCGTAACCAACACCCCAATGGCCAAATCAGGTGCCAATTTCAGAATCTGAGCACCCATTGGCCTCTGACCACTCCATTCCCAGAAAAACCTATTTCCTGTCAACCCATGACAAGCCCCTATGAGAATATAACATATGTTGAAGCATATATAAAAATCAGATTGGTCCCTCTCACCAGTGTAGCCCCTACTTTGAGTGTCATACTCACAGGCTCACCTCTTTTGGATCTCTCAGGAAAATCATTGGCCCACATTATTGGAATGACAGCATCTTCAACTTTTTTGGGAATTTTTCCATAATGCTTCTGTATGAGAATAGCAGCTGCTTCAACAAATTTAGATACAGGAATTATAACCTTCATTCCCCCCTTCTTTGGAAAATTTAATTTCTGCTTCTAATTTCTCTAATAAATCTCTACCCAATAATGGCTTTGGGAAATTTGGCACATATAGGAATTAGTGAGTCACCCAGTGTTTTCCTAATTTAAATTTTAAAGGTTGGAAGAAAAGTCTTGTTTCACTTACCCCTGTGTCTCCAACTACATCTACAGTATCCTGGTTCAGTTTCCCTTTTAAAATATTTAACACAGAATATGTTGCCCCTGTATCCACCAGAAATTCAATGACATCCTTCCCCAGCTTAACTACAACCGAAGGCTCTGCTGAGTGTGAAGCCTTCAGTTCCCATCAGTCCTTATTCACAGCTAGTTCAGGAACTGGGGGCATCTTTTTAGGCTGCATCAGACACTCGCTCTTCCAGTGTCGCTTTTTCTTGCAGATGGCACACTGATGGTCTGCTAGAGGAGGAGGAGAGGGACCCCTTTTTGGTGTGTTAGATGACTTTCCCTGATCATGCTTTTTCTTGTGATGGTGTTTATGGTGTCTAACCCTATCTGTCGGATCTTTATTTTGATATTCTTTCCAGGCTACATTCAACAATTTACTTATGTCATATGTCTCATCCATCTTTTGCAGCTTTTCCTTATGTATTCTACAGATTGACCTATAAACAGGAAAGCTGGGGGGGGGACTGCTGTGCAGGTCAGTCAAGGTCCAGATTTGTGTATTTTCGTGCAGCCTCTTTGATCCTATTCAGGAAGTCTTTAGTGGCCTCATTTGCGTCTTCTCTGACTTCATATAATTTGAACCAATTCACTGCTTTAGGAATGGCACATTTTAACTCAAGGACTGTTGCCATCTTATTGCGAAGCTCCCATACCTTCTCGGTGATTTCTCATGGGCAGCTCCTCACAGCACTGACTCCTTCTTCTTCAATGTACAGCCAACAAACTCCAACTCTCTTCACAGCACAGCCAACAAACTCCAACTCTTTTGTAGTACTCTTCTTCTTATTGGACACAGCTGTGGCCTATTAAGGGCAAGCCTGTTCCTAATCTTTGGTGATTAGTACAGCTGCAACTTCTCAGGTGTGAGACTACCTTCTGCACTATTTTTATTTTCTTACATTCTATCCCTTCACAATTCCCCCTTTTCTTTTAATTACAAAGTTGCAACATCTCTGGAAAGATATGTTTGAGTAAATTGATATTATAACATATTCACATATCTCGCTTAGGACTAACAGTATACAAATGTTCAGGCAACATGTCACAGTAAGAAACACATCACAGTAAGAACATACGTTTCTAAGTTCTGATTTAGTTTTGCTTTTCACAGTCTAGAACATCAACCTAAGGCTTTTCATAAACTAACATTGTGTTTACTATCTTTTGCAGGGCCCTTTGCAAAAGATAGTAAACCCAGTACAATAATTTTTTGTGTAATTTCCATTTAACTTTGGAATGCGTCTGTGCTGACCTTGATTCATTACTCAAACTTACATTACATATTATCAGAAACTCTTACACTTCTAGAATATTGACAATATCAATAGCTGTACACCTTTATAAGGCAACTCACAAGAATAAGTTAAAGGCTATATATTAGGCTAGTAACAAATCAACAGTTACATAATTTTATCAATACCTATACAACTTGAACAACATCAATCCAGTATCTGTCGAGTGTACTTATGCTTATGGAATATAAACTTTTACACTTATGCCTAATCAAAGATTAATAGTTGCAATTCACAAACAAAATGCACATGTTTCATCAGCAAACAAATACACCATACTGAATGATAGAGCTACTCTGTCCCCAGCTCCAACTGCTGTTTTAATAATTCTCTTCTTCCTTTTACAGTTCTTTGTTGTATTAGTTGGCCACTGCAAGTCTCTCTTGCCCTGCTCTATTTTCCATGTAGATGAAACAATCTGTTCTTCACTTGATATGTTATTTCCCATTGTGTCCCCAGCGGCTCACCTGTACCCCAGTTGTCGAAATCTGTCAGGTCCGAACCAGGCAGCATCCCCTGCTGTTCTCAATGCTACGCTGGGCTCCATCTCCAGCTGCACCTCGCCCTGTAGCCCAATCCCGCATCACATCGGGTTACTGTGGAGATGGCCACTATACAGTTTTAGAGGGCTTCTCTTACATATTGTCTGTGCAGCTCTGACTCTGCCTCTCAGAGCTCTATGTTGCTTTTGTTCCAGTGCTCATGTAGCAGCAACTTAGCAAACTTCCCCCTTTACTCCTCAGGGGCCATGCCATTTCTGAGGCACTGGCTACTGCTGTGGCCATGCCATTTGCTACTTCTATCACACCACTCCTGTGTCCTGCTGCACACACTGCCATTCAGGGGGAACCTGGCACCGTCCTGGGTGCCCTCTGGACTGTGGCCATACCTTGCCAGGGGGCACGGGACTTGCTCCAATGCACCAAATAAGCAAAGTGTGTAGCGTCCGCTCCTCACATCCAGCACCCTTCTTCTTGGGGGTGGTGCCTCATACATAGTCCAGACTTCTAGGCTCCCAGGTCTGCCTGGCTATAACTCATCTGGATTTTTAGGCTCTCAGGCTCTTGGTCTTCCTGACTCCACCATCTTATTTCTCTTAGGTCTGCAGTCATCTTGCTGAATCACCTTGGGATTGCATTGCTTACTATTTAAGTCCTTTTTCCCAAACCACCACAGGACCACCTCCTTACTGCTCTCTCCACAGTTCTCTACCCAAATCACCATGGGATCACGTCGGGCTCACCAACTGTTGTCATCTTATTGCAAAAGTTCCATGCCTTCTCGGTGATTTCTCATGGGCAGCTCCTCGCAGCACTGACTCCTTCTTCTTCTTCATTGTACAGCCAACAAACTCCAACTCTCTTCACAGCACAGCCAACAAACTCCAACTCTTTTGTAGCAATCTTCTTCTTATTGGACACAGCTGTGGCCTATTAAGGGCAGGCCTGTTCCTCATCTTTGGTGATTAGTACAGCTGCAACTTCTCAGGTGTGAGACTACCTTCTTCACTATCTTTATTTTCTTACATTCTATCCCTTCACAAAGGACCACCCATCTCTGGTATCACTTTAACTTTGCCATTTGTTCTGGTACATTGGGAACCCAGCCCGAGTCTGTTAAAGGGAAAATATTGTTAACTGGCCCTAGAAGACTTCTAGCTGGATTTGAGTCTCTATAGCAGATATAGTAGCCTTATTAACCATCTTCTTTTCTGTGCTATCTAATAATTAATGTAGCATAACATTCAGATCACCCCAATCTGGGTTTTGTGCTTTGATAGTCGTTACTACATGCATAGCTACCTTCTCTGGGTTGTCTCTACCTTCCAAATGAGTCTTTCCACTGCTGTAGTTCTCCAAGGGAGAACAGAGGTTTTATATAAACCATTCCTTGATTTCCAACCCCTTCCTCAGAGGTGCCTCTAGGGCAGGCTCTTTCTCCTCTACTTCATCTTTCTTTGATCTCGTGTGTTTGGTGATTGGACTGGCTGCCCCTATGGCCTCTCGGGCTGCCTTTCCCCTTTTTCTACTGGCCCCCGTGACCACTGTAGCTCTGGCTTCGGTCTCCTCCTCCTTGGAGCCATCTGTATCAGTCATCCTGGTCGCTTCTAATCAGGGCTTTTTCGCTAGTACCAGGGGCTGCATCAGCCTAACACCAGTCAGGGGCTGCTGCTCCCTTAGCCCTGGTGCTAACCGCACAGAGAAGCGGGAGCCACGGTTGGCCCCCTCCCCGTCCCCAGCCCGGAAGAACCGAGGGTGGTGGCAAGCCCACCCCCTTCTCCACCCCCGCCCCCACCTTAAGGGCAGTCAGGGAAGCAGTGGTAAGCCCACCTTCGCCTTTGTCCCTGATGCCTTCGGAGGTAGTGATGGGCCTGCCCTAGCCTGTTTCAGGATTCAGCAGTTCTCTGTTTCCGGACCAAGAAGGACATTCAGGGATGTCAAAGATCAACATCTCCAGTCAATGGACCTTCTCCTGAAACTCAGCTGTTTGGACTTTGAAACAATGATCACTCTTTGCATTGTTGTTTGGTTTTCTTGTATTGTAAACCTTGTTTTAATGATATGATAGAAGTAGATATTCTACCGGTAAAGAATCTCCCTGATCATTCTGTGTCAGCATCTGATTGAGGTTCTGATTGGCAACCAGCAAATTGCTAAGGGAACCACTTGAGCTGTGTTTGTTCTCCTGCCTGCAAAGGGCCCTGCAGAGGACTACAAACACCATCCTTTTTCTTTAAACACAAAAAGGGTGAACTGTGGCAGCAGCTCTCTGGCCACAGAGAGCAGGCACAGACTTTCCCAGGCATTTTCCTGGGGAAGGCTGTGAGAAGATCAGAGAAAAGAATGAGAAACAATTCTTATCTCCACTTGCTGCACCTGTTGTTGTGCACATGTGGAATGTGTTATGAAGATTTGTTTACCAAAGGGTGATTTCTTAATTGGACACTGGATGGTGTTTGGATGGATTGACCAATTAGGTCAAAGTTGTATCAGACTGTCTGCAAGGGGATGAATTTCTTAATAAGTATAGTATAATATGAGATAGTCGAATAAAGCAATTGATCAGCCTTCTGCAATCATGGAGTCAATGCTAATTATTACCTGGCTGGGGGCCTGCAGCGACAGAAATCCTGGTTAATTCTGCTGTATCAAGAGGGGTTTTCCTCCCCGTTAGAAAACACCAATATTTTAATATTAAATCTAACAGGGAATTGTGGAGTATCCGTGTACTTGCAGCAGAAGACATGCAACCAATGTCCTATTTACAAAGAGAGAAAACCCAATGGAAAAAGAGCTATGGACCCTGGAGTTCCATCCGGGATCCGAACATATGCCCCCTACTTCGCAGGCGCAGTACTTACGCTATAAGCCACAGCACTTAATTAAAACTACCAGTGTAAAAAGCAGACTATAAAGAAAGCAAAAGAGTGCACACCAAAAAGTCTTCCCTCACTGGGTATTGACCCACTCACCTCTCAGCAATTTGACCAGCACCTTTAGCCTCTGAGCCGCAGGCTCTGGCTGCACAGCTGCAACCTTCAGGCTCTGAATTTAATGGAGGGCTTCTCCCCCTTTCCACACCTTCCTTGCGGGAATGGGGGTTAAATCCTCCCCTTTTACAGGCATCACTGGCCACACTCCTGCCTTACCCCTTCTAGATCTCCCCTAAATGCTAGCAACAATACTGTTCCCTCTTAGCTCACCTCCCTGCCATGCTTCCATGTTAGGTCCTGGACCTCCCCAAACTTGCAGTCCTGGACTGCCGCCTCAGCAGCCCCTGTAGTGTGCCGACAGAGGGGGTGAAGTGGGGATGTTTCTCTGTTTCTCAGTCCAAGGACTGTAAGTTTCAGGAGTCCTTCCTGTCCTGCCTGGGGGTCGCCAGAAACAGATGCCTTTTTCTCGGGTCCTAGAATTACGAGCCAGACATGTTTAAGGGATAAAAGGGGTTTTTACCTCGGGTTTTAGTAATAAGGATCCTTATGGTGCAGCAATTCATCAAGGTGGAATACACAAAAATGCACACACCCGGTATACTGCATATACATTTTTTATAGACCTTGCAAATTAGCATATCTGACAAAGATTCCCCAATAAGAAGCCTAAATGCATGGCGTGATGTCACTGACATATTTTATGAAAAATCCTTTTGTTAGGATCTTTTTTCCCGAGAAGCTGAGAGGCCTCAGAAACGAAATGTAAACAATAATTATCTGCTCCTGTGGAATGCAACAGGTGCATCTTTGATTGATCTCATGTGGTTGTTTTTAATTAATGGCCAATCACAGTCCAGCTGTCTCAGACTCTCTGGTCAGTCACAAGATTTTATTATCATTCCTTTCTATTCCTTGCTAGCCTTCTGACGAAATCTTTTCTTCTATTCTTTTAGTATAGTTTTAATATATAATTTTCTTTTAATATAATATATATAATAAAATAATAAATCACCCTTCTGAAACATGGAGTCAAGATTTTAATTTCTTCCCTTGTCCTGGGTTGCCTGCAAATTCAACCGCGTGACATCTCCGTATTCTAAAGTATTCACCCCCAGATGGGGCTTGAACTTAGTTTAGAAAATATATTCTAGAGAGAAGGTTGAAGCCTTGGTTTCTCAAGAGAGCGTAAGGCATTCCAGCCTCTACTGTGAGGCCTTTAGGACATTTGGTCTTCTTGCCTAGCAGAATACTGGGACTAAGCTATCAAGCAAAAATATTACAACTATGTATGCTACTGTTGGGGGTTAGGATCTTTCCTTTTGCTTTTTTCCCTTAGGGGATTTTTTCCCATAAGTTGCTAGGAAATTAAAGGAATGAGAAGGAGGTGTCTTTACCACCAAACTGTGGATCTGCTGGTAGATAAAGCCAGATACTGAGGGTGAAAGAAACAATGGGGGAAACCATAAATTCCATAGGAATTACACTAATTGATACAAACTGTTACTCACCTAAGGCTGTGCTAAATCCCTGGACTAAGAGAAAAAGAACAGATACACAAGGAAAAAGAAAAGGGAGGGGTACACATTAGAAAGGGGTCTGTATTAGGCAATTTGGGAAGTCTGTACCTTTCAAGTACCTCAGCCAATGGGGAAACAGCAAGGGAAATGCGGCCAGGAAATTAAGATAAAAAGGAGGCTGCATCCTCTAACAATTTTGGAGACCCTGTTATAAATGACAAATATAGTTATTGGCTTTTGCAAATTGTTATTGCTAATGGAGATTCTGATATAGTACAATTTGTAATTCTTTTAAACTGCTTTTTGATATAGTATAATCTGTCAGCTTATTTATGAATAGCAGTGTGATAAATATATATTATATCGTAAGCCTTAGCATAATATTAAAATAGAATCTATGTAACGTTAAAATGCTTTTACTTGTGTAACTAACTCTGATAATAGTGTGAAATAGCTGTGTTGTTTCTCACATTTGTGGACTATCTTATCTGAATGATAACAGTGACAAAAACCAGGACACCAAGAGGAAAATTTACTCACTATTGGTTATCAGGGAGTGGAAAAGCAACAGAATGGAGCCTCAAAAAGAAATAAAATGTATTGATTTAATCTACAGGATAGCATGCAGACAAGTCAAAGGTTAAAACCAAGCAAAAGAATTCCTAGAACATCTAAACCCGCAGGAATGTCTGAATATGTATAACCCTCATTATATGCATTTAACCCATGTAATGTAAATGTATATAAGAACATTGTTTTAAGCTAACAGTGTGCTTTTAGCAAATTGCCAAAGCACCCCAGCACTGGATATTGTCCCTTTTATCCCTTATTAAAATTTTATAAAGATTTTAAATAGTGAGCCACATTTCTCACAATTTTGGAGATTCCACCAAGATAGAATACCTCGAGTCTCAGTAACTCCAGGGGATCCCGAGTGGGAAGTGCCCCGCTGAGTTAATTGGCTCACCCGGACTTCTCCTGCTGTTTACTGGCAACCGTGGGGTTTTGACTCTTGGCAGATAAAAGGGACAAAAGAAAAACAGGGAAATAAAGATTCCCTAAGAAACTGGGGTAACTGCCAGCCCCTAAATTGTGCATGAAGACCTAGACAGGTAAGTGTTTTATGGAAAGGGAGCACGGATTTCTGTATGTGTGTGAATGAGACTCAGACTGGACAAATCCAGATCTGTGAACTGATTGCAGAGTCCTGATACCTGCAGTTACACATTCTCTGCAAAGACATTGGCCAGCAAAAGGATGAAGCAAAAGGGGAAGACCAAGTGAATCCCAGAAAAATTGTGGGGAATGACTATAGCTCGATTTTGTGTGTAAGAACAACAGCTCCAGTTAAGTACTGCATCAGGCCCGTATCTGATGTACATTGGAGCTTAAACCTGATACTCTAAATCCATGTTTAATACACAGCCAGGTGGGTCACCAGAGTGATTAAGGATGTTTGTGTGTGAAGCAGTAGTTAGAACAGCGGGCTGCAAAGGGACGCGAAGAAATTCTGATACTTATCCAGGGAGACTTGAATCAAGAATTTAGTGAAGGTTATTCCACTTAGAGGGGCATTATAAAAAGAGGGGGTTCTGAGGTAATTTAAAGCATTTTAGTTGATAAATAGTACCTATTAAAAAAATATTAACACCTTGTAGGAATGTGCCCCCTGTTAACGGAGTGACAAAACTATCCTTTGTCCCCTTAAAAAGGAAAGAACCCCGGAAGCTTCTCTCCTCGATTAGGTGAAAAAGGCATCTCATAGGCCTGGAGGACTTCACCTCAAACTTAAGGATAGCTAATTGGAAAAGAGCCAAAAAGTCCCGCCTGGGCAATTTACTAGAAAAAGAAGAGAACAAACTAATTACTTTTGTGAGGTGTTTTACCGGGGGTAGGAGGGCCTCTTGCACCTGGATCATTTTTTCCCTGTAAAGAGTTTGCTATTTTGCCTTTTATTAAAACTTTTTGTTTCCAACACTGCAACAGAAGCCATCCTGCTGATTTTATGCCTCCAAAGGTAGCTGAGCTATCTTGGGTGAGAAATAGACCGCCAAGAGCTTATGAGACCTGGCTCGAGGAGGCTCCTATTTCACGGGGCACCTGGACAGGTGATTTCTCCTATTGAGAGACACAGTCTGGGAATATTTTGATTGCCCTCCATCAAAATTAGGACATTTTTTTGTTTGGTCTTGCGTTTTTGGAGAAGAATCTCCAAGAAGATGCTTACTAGGGAATATTAGAAGACATGCATCAGAAAACCCACTGGAATACTCAGGCTTTGTGTGATCATTTGTTTAAGGAACTATGGGTGCATTGGGATTTTTGGAGTAGCAAAGCAAGTAACTGAAAGATGCATAATTTGCCAAAGGATAAATAAAAGGGTGATGAGAAAAACAACATGAGGAGGTCGTGAGTTAGCGTGTCAACTGAAATAAATAGGGCAGGAGATCTTTCTCCTTTTTAATGCCTTTATTAAAAATCAACTCGGGTGGAAAGAACCGACGGGTCACACTCATGCCGCCGCTTCTTCCAGGAGTGGCACGGAGGAGGAGGAAAAGTGCAGCTGTGCCCGCTGGTCTGCAGGCAGAGCTGGGACTTCCGTCCTCACGAGAGCACCAGGAGATTCCTGCTTTTTCGGTTTGACATTCGAGGTCCTCTGTCCAGCTGACATCTTTTTAGGTTAGGGTGAGGGGTAAAAAGGGTCTTAGCGGACACTGGATTCTGTTCCTCATGTTTAGACATCACTTTGATCCCTCGATTCCGTGTTGGCTCATTGTTTTTAGGGGTTTTTGCTAGGTTTGGTGAGGGGTTTCTTCATTTGCATGCCAACTTCGATGTCATTTGCATGCTAACTCTGATGTCCCCTCCTCTTCACCATCCCGGGTGCCATCCTCCAGGAAGCAGCAGGGTGCCTGTCCTGGGTTGACTATATGATGCTTTTATCCCCAAATCGTCTCATTGGTTTATGCTGAATAATAGTAAGTTTTGCCCCTTTAAGACTTATTGCAGAGAGTGAAGGGGGGAGAGAAGAAGTACACAGTTTTTTTCTTTCTCTGAGACACTGCACTTACTCCCCCACATTCCTCCTGGACAGTTTTGTCTGTTGATGAACAGACAGCAGGACAGAGAGCTCTCCTTTTGCTTCTAGTTAGTTTTAGCTGGCTGAGGCAAAGAAGAGTCCCTGGACTGTGGATTTTTTTTTTCCTTCTCTTTGGACCTCTTGGAACCTGCTCTGGACTGAACACCCAGGGGAGCACCGGCAGCTGCACCTGTGGCCACCGGGCCAGGCCGGGCCTGGCCTGCGACAAATTCCAGCACCAGGAGAGCTGATCAGAGACTGAGTGAGCCGGGCTGCAACCCGGGGACAGGGGGTTCTCAGTTTGTCATCTCTTTTAGAGCGGCAAGGGGTTTTATTGTTTAATATTGTTTAGGTTCTATTGTTTAATAAACAGTTTTTTTTCCACTTTTCTCCAAGGAGGTATTTTCTCCCGGACCGGTTGGGGGGGAGGGGCCGATTGAATTTATCTTCCTACCAGAGCCCCTCTGGGGACTCTCTCCCAAATTTTGCTCTAAACCAAGATATATACAATATTGGCGCCCAAACGTGCGGCTCGAGAAAGTGGAAAAAAGCTTATTGTGTGTGTTGGTTGTGCTCACTAGCTAGTGAGTTAAAGCGGTCAGTAGACATGCTGCTGGAATTCGTAACATCTCTTGGGGTGGAGGCCTTCATGTGGTTCTGGTCTCTAGACCTCTTTGAGATTTCAATACCTTTCTGGTCTCTAGGATTATTGTCCATAATACGTAATTTTTACGGTAGAGGGGCACGGATTGGATAGCTCTTGTGCTGGCCTTGCTGATAATGATTTATAGGGCGTTTATAAAGATGCTGGCGTCTGTTTACGATATGTTTCGTCCTACCCTGCATCCCAGTTCCGGTAGTATGTTTTGGGAATTTATTAGTAATTGCACCCAGTTTGTTAGAGGAGGAGCCGAGAATAAGGCTTTCCAGCCTTTCTTTTCCTTCTTCTCCTTTGAAGCTGTTATGTCACTGTTTGAGAATGTTCAGTTTCCCCTGACTGTTAAAGAGACCATCTTTCTGGTATTCAATCTGGTAGCTTCCTCTATATAGTCTGCAGCTTCTCCAGAATGAAAGCTGAGATATCCAGAAGAGTTGGTGAGACCCCTGACCCAGAAGCAGATGCAGGCGTGAAAAATCCTGAGTGGTGTGGAGAATGGGAAAATATAGGCCAAACCCTGAAGGAATTTTCTGATCCTGTAGGCTGGGATTTTCCACAGGAGAAAATTCAGAACCCAGCTGAGGTGGGGAAATACCTAAAGGAGAAGTGCCATGACGACTCAAACGAGAAAAGGCTCATTGCAATAAGCTGGGCCCTGGCCTATGCTTATCGCACTCTGTTAGATACTGTAGGGCAGCAGACAGAAGCAGGGGGGCAGGGAGATAAATCAGCTATCCCAGTCACTCAGGCTGCAGCCAGCACCCCAGGCTCGAAGCCAGCAGCCAAACCAGATAGTGAGCCTAAGCCAGCAGCTAAACCAATGGCTGTTGCTACCAGTACTAGAAGTGGGAAATGTACAGACAAAACCAACCGACCAGCAGATGGTGAGGATGATGATACAGGAGAAGGAACCTCAATGCCTCCTGACATAAAATCAGGAGTCAAAGCAGCAGGTGCAAGATCCGATGCAAATATTGAGTCCTTTTCCCTGAAGGACCTTCGTGGACTACGGAAGGATTACACCCGACGACCTGATGAATCTATAATTAGTTGGCTAGTCCGTCTCTGGGATGCTGCAGGTGAGGCCACAATTCTAGACGGCACTGAAGCGAGGCATTTGGGATCCTTGTCACAGGACCCTGTCATTGACCAAGGAATGATGAGGGGGGCTAATCCACTCAGCCTCTGGTCACGGGTCTTGGAAAGTGTTGCACAAAGATACCTGTGTGCAGATGATCTTTATATGCAGCAGACACAGTGGAAGACCATAGAGCAAGGGATCCAACGCCTAAGAGAAATGGCAGTGGCAGAGATTATTTTCTCAGATGATGTAACAACTAGGAACCCAGACTTGGTACCATGCACGTCTGTGATGTGGCGAAAACTTGTGCGACTTGGGCCACATGAATACGCTTCTGCCTTAGCCATAATGAAGAGGGATGAGAGGGATGAGACTGTGCTGGATATGGCAAGGAAGCTCCGAGCATATGCAGATGCTGTGCATGGCCCAACACATGCCAGAATCGCAGCAGTAGAAACACGTCTGCAGAAATTAGAGGACAAGATAGAGGAGAACCACAAGAAGCTCAGAGAGGAGATTAAAGAAGACCTTCTCCAAATCTCAGCGGTACAGATCAGAGGTTCTGGTATGCAAGGCAGACGTTTCCCAGATGGCGAGAGAAGGTACACCCCACGAGCTGAGCTGTGGTTCTACCTGCGTGATTGTGGAGAAAACATGAGGAGGTGGGATGGACAACCTACTGCTCTTCTGGCACGACGGGTGCGTGAACTGAAGGAAGACAGGGCTGAGAGAGGGAGTTCCACCAAAAGGAAAGCAGCTCCAGTTGCCCGTAGCCGAACTGCCAGGTATGAGGATGATGACATGTCCGATCCCCTTGAAGGAACATCCAAGGCATATGCCCAGGGAAAGAAGGATAACCAGGCTTAGAGGGGCCCTGCCTCTAGCCAGGTAGAGGCTAGGGAAAATCGTGTTTTCTGGTCTGTGTGGATTCGTTGGCTGGCACATCGGAACCACAAGAGTATAAAGCTTTGGTTGATACTGGTGCTCAATGTACATTAATTCCGTCGAGACATGTGGGGACAGAGTCTGTTTCTATTGCTGGTGTGACAGGGGGATCACAGGATTTCACTTTGGTGGAAGCTGAGGTGAGCCTGACTGGAAACGAGTGGAAGAAACACCCTATTGTGACTGGCCCAGAGGCCCCATGCATTTTAGGCATAGACTTTCTCAGAAGTGGGTATTTCAAAGACCCAAAGGGACTCAGATGGGCATTGGAATAGCTGCTGTAGAGACAGAGGGTGTCAAGCAGTTGAACACCTTGCCTGGACTGTCAGAAAACCCATCTGCAGTAGGACTCCTGAAGGTGGAAGAGCAACGAGTGCCGATTGCTACCTCAACAGTGCACCGCCGACAGTACCGAACAAATCGAGATGCTGTGATCCCCATCCACAAAATGATCCGTGAACTGGAGAGCCAAGGGGTGGTCAGCAAGACCCACTCACCCTTCAACAGCCCCATTTGGCCTGTGCGTAAATCTGAAGGAGAATGGAGATTGACTGTGGACTACCGTGCATTGAATGAAGTGACTCCACCACTGAGCGCTGCTGTGCCGGACATGCTGGAACTCCAGTACGAGCTGGAGTCCAAGGCAGCAAGGTGGTATGCCACTATAGACATTGCCAATGCATTTTTCTCCATTCCTCTGGCAGCAGAATGCAGGCCTCAGTTTGCTTTCACCTGGAGAGGAGTGCAGTACACCTGGAATCGACTGCCCCAGGGGTGGAAGCATAGCCCCACCATCTGCCATGGACTGATCCAGGCTGCACTGGAAAAGGGTGAGGCTCCAGAACATCTGCAATATATGATGACATCATTGTGTGGGGGAAGACAGCAGCAGAAGTGTTCGAGAAAGAAAGGGAGAAAATCATCCAGATTCTCCTAAAAGCTGGCTTCGCCATCAAGAAGAGCAAAGTCAAGGGACCTGCTCAAGAGATCCAGTTTCTGGGAGTGAAGTGGCAAGACGGCCGGCGTCAGATCCCTACCGATGTCATCAACAAGATCACAGCAATGTCTCCACCATCCAGCAAGAAAGAAACACAAGCATTCCTAGGTGCCATAGGTTTTTGGAGGATGCACATTCCCGAGTACAGTCAGATTGTGAGCCCTCTCTATCTGGTCACCCGTAAGAAGAACCCTTTCCACTGGGGCCCTGAGCAGCAACAAGCCTTTGCACAGATCAAGCAGGAGATTGCCCATGCAGTAGCCCTTGGCCCAGTCAGGACGGGACCAGAGGTGAAGAACGTGCTCTACTCTGCAGCCGGGAACCATGGCTTGTCCTGGAGCCTTTGGCAGAAGGTGCCTGGGGAGACTCGAGGCCGACCGCTAGGATTTTGGAGTCGAAGCTACAGAGGGTCTGAAGCCAACTACACTCCAACAGAGAAAGAAATCTTGGCTGCCTACGAAGGAGTCCAGGCTGCCTCAGAGGTGATTGGCACTGAAACACAACTCCTTCTGGCACCCCGACTACCAGTGCTGGGGTGGATGTTCAAAGCAAAGGTTCCCTCTGCGCACCATGCCACCAGTGCTACATGGAGCAAATGGATTGCTGTTATCACACAGCGCGCCCGTATTGGAAAGCTGAATCGCCCTGGGATTCTGGAAATAATTACAAACTGGCCAGAAGGTGAAAACTTTGGTCTCACTGATGAAGGTGAACAAGAAGTGACACGGGTGAAGAAGCTCCACCATACAACCAGCTGCCAGCAGAAGATACACGATACGCTCTTTTACTGATGGTTCTTGCCGCATTGTGGGAATGAACCGGAAGTGGAAAGCAGCCGTATGGAGCCCCACACGACAGGTCGCACAAGCTACCGAAGGAGAAGGTGGATCAAGTCAACTTGCTGAACTCAAAGCTGTTCAACTGGCCCTGGACATTGCTGAAAGAGAGAAATGGCCAAAGCTCTACCTCTACACTGATTCATGGATGGTAGCCAATGCTCTGTGGGATGGCTGGAGAGGTGGAAAAAGGCCAACTGGCAGCGTAGAGGAAAACCAATTTGGGCTGCTGATGAGTGGAAAGACATTGCTACCAGGGTAGGGAAGCTGCCTGTGAAGGTCCGCCATGTGGATGCCCATGTCCCCAAGAGTCGGGCTAATGAGGAGCACCGAAACAATGAGCAGGTAGACCAGGCTGCAAAGATAGAGGTGTCAAAGATAGACTTAGATTGGCAACATAAAGGAGAGTTATTCCTAGCTCGATGGGCCCATGATGCCTCAGGCCACCAGGGCAGGGATGCCACCTATAAGTGGGCACGAGACCGAGGGGTGGATTTAACCATGGACAGTGTTTCTCAGGTTATCCATGACTGTGAGACGTGTGCTGCCATCAAACAGGCCAAGCGATTGAAGCCCCTGTGGTATGGTGGGCGGTGGTCCAAGTACAACTATGGGGAGGCCTGGCAGATTGACTATATCACACTGCCCCAGACACGCCAGGGCAAGCGCTACGTGCTGACCATGGTGGAAGCCACCACTGGATGGTTGGAAACCTACCCTGTACCTCATGCCACTGCCCGTAACACCATCCTGGGCCTGGAAAAGCAAATTCTGTGGAGACATGGTACCCCTGAGAGGATTGAGTCAGACAACGGGACTCATTTCAAGAACAGCCTTATCAACACCTGGGCTAGGGAACATGGCATTGAGTGGGTGTACCATATCCCCTACCATGCACCAGCTGCAGGCAAAGTGGAGAGGTACAACGGACTGTTAAAAACCACATTGAAAGCATTAGGTGGGGGATCTTTCAAAACTGGAGCAGCATCTGGCAAAGGCCACCTGGTTAGTTAATACCCGAGGCTCTACTAACAGGGTGGGCCCTGCCCAATCTGAGCCTTTGCATAGAGTAGATGGAGACAAAGTCCCAGTGTACATATCAGAGGTTTGTTAGGGAAGACAGTTTGGATAATTCTGCCTCAAATACAAACAAACCATTCGTGGGGTTGTTTTTGCTCAGGGACCAGGTTGCACATGGTGGATAATGCAAAAAGATGGGAGAACACGATGTGTACCTCAGGGAGATCTGATTGTTGGGTGAGACCTATGTGTAAATAACACTGTTTGCTGAATGCTGTTACCATTGTCTGTGTATAACTGTATAATGGATGTATAATATATGTGTTTGTAGAGTTAGAAGTTATATTAGTTTAATAGTAAGCAGACGATGTGGGGATAAGGGGTGGAATGTCCTGGGTTGACTATATGATGCTTTTATCCCCAAATCGTCTCATTGGTTTATGCTGAATAATAGTAAGTTTTGCCCCTTTAAGACTTATTGCAGAGAGTGAAGGGGGGAGAGAAGAAGTACACAGTTTTTTTCTTTCTCTGAGACACTGCACTTACTCCCCCACATTCCTCCTGGACAGTTTTGTCTGTTGATGAACAGACAGCAGGACAGAGAGCTCTCCTTTTGCTTCTAGTTAGTTTTAGCTGGCTGAGGCAAAGAAGAGTCCCTGGACTGTGGATTTTTTTTTTCCTTCTCTTTGGACCTCTTGGAACCTGCTCTGGACTGAACACCCAGGGGAGCACGGCAGCTGCACCTGTGGCCACCGGGCCAGGCCGGGCCTGGCCTGCGACAAATTCCAGCACCAGGAGAGCTGATCAGAGACTGAGTGAGCCGGGCTGCAACCCGGGGACAGGGGGTTTCTCAGTTTGTCATCTCTTTTAGAGCGGCAAGGGGTTTTATTGTTTAATATTGTTTAGGTTCTATTGTTTAATAAACAGTTTTTTTCCACTTTTCTCCAAGGAGGTATTTTCTCCCGGACCGGTTGGGGGGGGAGGGGCCGATTGAATTTATCTTCCTACCAGAGCCCCTCTGGGGGACTCTCTCCCAAATTTTGCTCTAAACCAAGATAGTGCCACTCGACAAAAGGGGGAATTCTTAACCATCAACAACAGGTAGTTAATAAAAACAAGTGATTACAACAACAGAACTCCACCCTGGCAGCAACTAGCCCAACCTGTGAACTCTGCAACCTTTTAAAAAATTGGGCAACTTTTCTACTCATAACAGTCCCCCCTCTTTTTCTTTGATCGGGCTTAAACTTAAGCGCGCATCAACTTGCAATTTCTGACACATGAGCATAGAATTTCTTTAATTTTTTGTATTGATTATAAATTTCTTGAACACTCTGGTAATCATGGTTACCTAACTTTATTACTTTTTCTGGTGTCTTCAGGTTAATTTTTTTAGAGATCTCTAGGTTGGTCTGCACGGCAGATGTTACCAATTTAATTAAGCAAGGAAGTAAGCATGGTAAAAAGAGCAAACTAGCAAGTGTACACACAGTGACAAAAACTACCCTTTTTACACCAATATCCTTTGAAAGTCCATAGGTTATCCCACCAACTGAAATCAAGTGTAGGAGTCTGTTCTTGGTTACTTACATATGCTAGTTTTTTTATTTTGTTTGAGATGTTTCTAATGATTGCACTCTTTATCTCTAATACTGCCTGAAGCCTGATGATTCTGTTTAACATGGATATCGGGGTCTGATAACCCCAGGACCCATCTTGAGCCCAGGTGGCTGGGCCATAAGTCTCGATAATTTTTCTTGGGGTCCGAACCTGGATCTTCCAATTTTGGATTCTTCCAATTTCTATTGCACTTCGCCTCCTCCGTTTGGTTTTTCTTAAATCATCGTATATAGGAAATCCTAAACTTGATCCAGATTCTTTGGGTAATAAAAAGAAAGCTGGTTTTCTCATTCTAATGGTGCAACTGCCAGACCAGTCTCCTGGCAATTTAGTGTATGCTGTAGTACCACAGATCCAAAACAGGCGTTTAGGGGCCCCCCAAAATGTGTTCTTAGTTTCTGTTGGGCATTCCCAATATTTAGACATTTCTTTCATTCCCCAAAAGGGGTTTATCCCTTTTTCAGCACACTCATAAAGTTCATATGCTCCATGGTGGATGCACCTGTTCCCTTCTTTTTTTTCAACAGACCAAAGTTTATTTGGATCTCTTGGGATCCACTGGGTAGCAGAGTTTTTTAATGCTAAATACCTTTTACAAACCATTTTTCCTACTGGCGTACTGTACCCCTTCCCTTTTCTTAAAATAACTTTTTCTCTTATAATTCTTGCTTTCAGATCCCATTGTTCTTTCCCCTTCACCTCTGTAACACTAAATTCTGGGTTATTCTGTATCCAATTTAAGATTTCCAATAGCCCTAGACTAATCCCTTCCCATGGCCAAATTTCAGTCATCTGGGTACTTCCACAAACCCAACAATTAGTTAGATTCAGTTCGTGGCTGATTTTTTCTACTGAATCTATGAATAGATTCTTACCTTGGGGTATCTCTAAATGGTCTTGTTCTCTTATTGCTTTTACTATCTCTTTCTCTTTGACCAGATCTACCAGGCTTGCTTCAGTAGCATCACGTTCAAAGCACAACCAGGCTTCTCCTACAGGGCACTCTCCCAGGAGTCACTGCCTAAAGGTGGCGGTATTCTGGGCCATCCAATACATTTTCTCATCCTCTTGACAAAGGACCAATTGGGAGAGGTTAACACAATTAGGGTTAAAATTGGTGTGGACTCTTGACAAGGAACTTACTTCTTCTTCCTCATAGAGGGGTTGGTAGCACTTACTGCACAGCTCTCTTAGGCTCCCCAGAGCACCACCAGCAATGAAAGCCATCATTGCTACCCTTCCCAAGAGTCCAGTATGGGTCATCTTGCACGACCTGCCCACCCGGCCTTGCCTCTTGGGGACTTTACTAAGAAGAAGACCCCCAAGCTCTTTAGAGTCCCTTCTATTTGCTTCTCTGGTTAAACCTCTCTTGGTCCATCTTTCTTAATTTAGTTTCTCCTAGGGGAATACTCTGTAGAAGATTAACCTGGAGTCCTTGGTTCTAAATTGGGGGAACTTAACCAGAATTACTTATTAACAGTCTTTAACCTTTTTTACAAACTTCTTTTAAACACAGAACTGTGGAAGGGGCTAACAGCAGGCCTGTTAGCTAAAGGAGCGAGAAGAAGCCGAGAAGTAAGAAGAAGCTGATAAGGAGCTCTCTCCAAGGCTGTAACCAAGGAGATCAAGAGAAGAAAGATAAGAGAACCTTGCAGCTGGATGTGAAGTCACTATAACTTTTTACCAATGGTATTGTTGGACGGAGTGTGAGATGGTTATTAATAAAATATGTTAGTGTGAGATAGTTATTGATAAAATATGTTAGTATAGATAGGATAGATAAGATATAATTTCTGTTTGATCATGTAACCTAGAAGTAGCCTAGGAACTGTAGGTAAATGTTTACTGAGGGGGGAGAAAGAATGCTGGACTAACCGAAATATAATTATACAATGGTCTTGGTGTAGACAGGCACCTGATTTATGGTTTTGTTATGCACTAGAGAATCTATCACAAGGGGTGAGTTGCTGAGCAAAATTTGTCTCTTAGAGATGTTGTAACGAATTGTACACATATAACATGTATAAAAGAGAAGAACTCAAGTGTGGAATTCGGAGCTCTGTTTTTGGGGACGCTAGTCCGCAGGCTCCCGGGCCCTCAATAAAGCACCGCACAAATCTCCCTGAGTTTTGTGTTCTTCGTTCGGGCAACAGTTTTCTGGCGACCGCGGCAGGACTCCGAGGGTTGCCGGGGCGGTTCGCGTCTCGATTTACTCTAAGCCGGCGCCGAGCATTTTCTCGGGGAGTCCATCGGTTCGTGCCCGACCCCCGCGCCTGTCGGACAACTGCATAAGGTAAGCCCGTAAGTGCTTTATTCAAGCAAGCAAGGGGATTTGGTTGGGTTGGTTGGTGGAAAAGGAAAAGCCTAGGCCCGGCCGTAAGACGTCGAAAAACGCAGGACCGGAGTTCGCTGCCTTGGAAAGGTGGCGACAGGGTATTGGTATATTGGTATTTATTTTGAGTAATAGGGTATTGGTATTGGTATATTGGTATTCATTTTGAATAATAGAGTATGATGTCTTTGAAAACCTTTAAGACTTTGGTACAGGCTAATGGTAAAATACCTGGTAACACACCACTGGGATGTTTATTGAAACGTTGGAAAAGCGAGGGATATTATCAAGAGTTGGATAAAAGTAAAATGATTGATTATTGTAATCACTGGTGGCCGGAATATGAGATCGGGGAAGGGTGGCCGGTAAATGGTACAACCGATGAGGGGATAATGGAATCCTTGATGCAATATTTAAGAAGAAATGAGAAATGGGATGAAATATCGTATTTGGATTTATTTTTTGTATTGGCTAAAAAGGAAGAGTGGAAAAGGAGTGTGGAATTTTGTCCTTAAGGCAAATGAAGAAGAGAAATGTATTAGGTGCAGGGCAAGAAAGGAATGCGGGTTGTATCCACAAGCTGAAGAAGATTTGTCTTACTGTGTTGCTCCTTTGAAATCTCGGGTAGCCCCCCCCAAAGCTGTGACTGTTCCTGGTGCGTCGGTTGCTGATGATGTGTCTGTAAAAGATGAGGATGATGAAAGTGATGATGAGGAAACTGGGATAGGGGAGGCTGCCGAGAGAACTCCACTTGCGATGCGTACGCGTCAAGGAAGGAAGGGACCACAGTTAATTGCGCCGTTAAGGGAGGCAGTAGGGCCCAGGGGGAGAGGATACTCATCAAGTGCCCTTTTCGCCGGGAGATTTGGTGATATAGAAACAGTCAGCAGGGAGTTATCGGGAAGATCCAGAAAGAGTGGCGAGAGTGGTAAAGATGGTGATTAAAACCCAAAACCCTGATTGGAATGATTTGCAAGTGTTGTTAGATACGATAATGGATTCCACTGAAAAAGAAATGGTAATCCGAGCCACTAAAGAAAGAGCTCGTGAAGATATTCGTTTGAGGGGATTGAATGTTATGATTGATGAGGTAGTTCCGAGTGAGGATCCTAGGTGGGATCCAAATTCTACTGGGGGAATGAGAGCTATACAACAATATCAGGAATTGTTGGTAGAAGGAATTAGGACTGGAATACCCAAGACAATGAATTGGTCTAAATTGTATTCGGTGAAGCAGGATAAAAATGAATCTCCGTCTGCGTTTTTAGAGCGATTAAAGGATATGGCTCGGAAGTTTACTAACTTAGATGTGGAGGAGCAATCAGGGAAACTCCAGTTAGCATTGTTGTTTATGGGACAATCACAGGAGGATATTAGAAAGAAACTTCAAAAACTGGAAGGGGAGGATACGCGGGATTTAGACAAGATGTTGGAGGTGGCATGGAAAGTGTATAACAATAGAGAAAAGGAGGTAGCGCGAAAACAGCAAGCAAGTATTTTGGCTGTAATACAACAAGCAGGGATGGGAAGAAGGTCAGCTAGAGGACGCGGTCGGGGAGGAATGAATCGAAGACAGCGGGGTGCTATGCGGGGCCGGGGAGGTTTTGGGACGATATCTATGACGGGACGATTAGATCCGAACCAGTGTGCGTTCTGCCGACAGTTGGGTCATTGGAAAAATGAATGTCCGGTCAGAGCTGGAGTTGTTCCAGGAAATGTTGGAGCAGGTCCCATGGGGAGCATGCCTGCAGGAGGATTTGCGGGAAGACCAGCAGATGTTGCTCAAGCGTTAGTTCTAGGGAGCTACCAGAATCAAAGCTGACTAGACGGGATTTGAGAGTTGTCCTAGAAGTAGAAGGAGAGGTCAGGAATTTGTAGTGGATACAGGGGCAACCTATTCGGTATTGAACAAACGATTGGGACCACTGAGTGATGCAAAGGTGCAAGTGGTAGGGGCAACAGGGAAATTAGAGGAGCGTCCGTTTTTGCAACCATTAAATCTTAAATTTGAAGGGAAAGAGTTGGATCATCAATTCTTATATATGCCAAATTGCCCAGTACCCCTACTTGGAAGGGACCTTTTGTCGCGATTGAATGCTAAAATAATCTTTAAGGGAAGAAGGGTGAAGTTAGAAATTCCTGAGGAGCAAATTTCTGAGATTTTTACAATACAAGAAATAGATGTTGTATCCCTCCCGGAGGAAATCGAACGAGCTGTGGTACCTTGGGTATGGGAGACGGGGGTTCCGGGGAAGTCTAAGGCAGCACAACCAGTGAGGGTAGAGTTAAAAAAAGGGGCACGACCTGTCAGGGTGAAGCAATACCCTTTAAAGTTGGAAGTTCGAAAGGAGTGGCACCATTAATCAAACAGTTCTTAGTTCAAGGAATCTTACAGGAATGCGAATCGGAATATAACACTCCTATATTTCCTGTAAGGAAGCCGAACGGCAAGTATCGATTGGTACAAGACTTAAGGGCTATTAATGAGATAGTAAAGGATATATATCCGGTGGTCGCTAACCCATATACCTTGTTAACATCTGTATCAGAGAAATTTAAATGGTTCTCAGCAATTGATCTTAAAGATGCCTTCTTCTGCATCCCATTGGCACCAGAAAGTAGGAAATACTTTGCATTTGAGTGGGAAAGCCCTGAATCTGGGAGAAGAAAGCAACTCACCTGGACAAGGCTTCCACAAGGATTTCGCAACAGCCCTAGTATCTTTGGGAATCAGTTGGCAAAGGAACTGGAGGAATGGAAGATGTCACAGGTAACAATAGCATCAGATCTATATGTAATTCTACAATACGTTGATGATATATTCCTGGGAACTAAAGAGAGACAAGAGTGTGTTGAACTAACAATTGGGCTTCTTAATATGCTAGGACAAGCGGGGTACCGGGTCTCCAGAGAAAAAGCACAACTGGTCAAGAACAGTGTTATTTACCTGGGATGCGAAATCACCCAAGGACATAGACGGCTAGGAGTAAATAGGATTGAGGCAATTTGCTCGATCCCTTTACCTCATAATCACCAGGAATTGAGATCTTTTCCAGGAATGGTGGGATGGTGTCGTCTCTGGATTATGAATTATGGACTGCTAGCTAAACCGCTGTACGAGGCATTAAAGCAGCCCCAGCTGGAGTGGACAACTCAGCAACGGAAGGCTTTCCAGGAGCTGAAGCAAGCCCTGAAGGAGGCCCCGGCTCTGGGACTCCCGGACCTAACTAAAGAGTTCCAGTTGTATGTAAACGAGAGACAGAAACTGGCCATTGGAGTCCTCACCCAAAAGGTAGGGTCGTGGAAGAGGCCGGTGGGGTATCTCTCTAAACAGCTGGACTCTGTGAGTTCTGGGTGGCCCTCATGCTTGCGAGCAGTCGTGGCAACGGTAACCCTGATCCAAGAAGCGCGGAAACTGACCTTGGGAACTACCATTGAGGTATTTGTACCCCACATGGTAATATCAGTTCTTGACCAAAAGGGGGGTCATTGGTTATCCTCGAGCCGGATGCTGCAATACCAAGCTATTTTAAGAGAGCAAGATGATATCCGAATAAGGGTTACTAACCATGTCAATCCAGCAGAATTTTTACGCAGCGACCAAGAGAGCAGAGAACTGGTGCAAGATTGCGTGGAAGTCATCGAGCAAGTGTATGCCAGCCGCCCGGACCTAAAGAATGAACCCTTGGACGAGCCCAGCTGGGAATTGTTTACGGATGGATCCAGCTTTGTGGAAAGTGAGACTCGTTATGCTGGATATGCGGTGGTAACCCTGACTCAGGTAATAGAGGCTAAAGCTTTGTTGCCAGGAACCTCAGCCCAAAAGGCCGAAATCATTGGACTAACCAGAGCTCTGTGGTTAAGCAAAGGCAAAAAGGTGAATATTTAGACAGACTCTAAATATGCATTTGGTGTAGTTCATGTGCACGGAGCATTGTGGAAGGAAAGGGGACTTTTAAATTCACAAGGGGCCAACATTAAACATAAGGAGGAGGTGTTACAATTATTGGAAGCAGTACATAGTCCGGAAGCAGTTGCAATAATGCATGTGCGAAGACACCAGAATGTAGAAGGAAAAATCTATGATGGAAATCGATTTGCTGACGTCACAGCCCGACAAGTGGCCCGCGAGGTATGGACTCAGATGGCATTAATACCGGTAAGAACAAATCCAGTCACCCCATATTTGAACCAAGAGCCTAAATACTCCACAGAAGATGGGAAATTAATCAGTTTGTTAGGAGCACAGAAGAACTCATTAAGATGGTATGTTACACCATTAGGACAAGTGGTGGTACCTACTCGAATTATGAAATTCATTTTAGAAACAGAACATAATAAGTGCCACTGGGGAGCAGAGGTATTGGTAAAATTTTTGAAAAATGAGATTATCTCTAGTCAGATGTTAACTATGGCAAAAAGGGTCAATGCCACGTGTCCGGTCTGTTTGAAAAACAACCCGATAGTTAAGAGACAGATACAAATGGAGAAATTACAGGTAGGACCACAACCTGGAGATTACTGGCAAGTAGATTTTTCAGAATTGCCCAAGGCTCAAGAGTATAAGTACTTATTAGTGTATGTCTGTACATTCTCAGGATGGCCTGAAGCTTTTCCATGTAGAACTAATCAGGCTAAGGAGGTGGTGAAAACTCTGCTTAGAGAAATAATACCGAGGTTTAGAGTACCTTTGGGATTATCGTCAGACAGGGGCCCACATTTTATAGCAGGAATAGTACAAGAGTTAGCCCGACTGTTGGATATAACCTGGAATTTACATACTCCCTGGAGGCCCCAGTCTAGTAGACAAGTGGAGAGAATGAATCAGACCCTGAAAGGACAAATTAAAAAGATATGTCAGGAAGCCAAGTTGCAGTGGCCACAGGCATTACCCTTAGCTTTATTAAGAATTCGGATCAAACCTCGAGAGAAAATAGGTGTAAGCCCCTATGAAATATTATATAGAAAACCATATCATGCAACTGTATTGAAGGGGGAGGTACATGTAAGTGGGGACCAAGCGATTGCTGAGTATCTGGTATCACTAAATAAGGTTTTGACTTCCTTAAGATATACCTTGCAGTGGAATAGACCGCTCACCCCTGGAGAATCCGGTGCACGACATCCACCCTGGAGATCTGGTATACATCAAAAACTGGCTCACTGATCCGCTGCGAGAATCATGGAACGGACCTCACCAGGTGCTCATAACAACATACACAGCGGTGAAAGTCCAGGGGACAGATGCATGGATCCACTACACCAGAGTGAAGAAGGCCCCACACCAGTGGGAGACTCAGCTAATATCTCCCACCCGGATGATCTTCCGCACAAAGCCGCCTTCCTAATCATATTACTTTTGGTAGTGACGAAAAATGATTTCAGTACAAGAGTTTACACTTGTACGGACTGGGGAAAGGAGGGTAGTAGTAATGGAGGGAATAGATGTACGACTAACTTGTACCTTA
This sequence comes from Diglossa brunneiventris, assembly GCA_019023105.1. Classification (NCBI taxonomy): domain Eukaryota; kingdom Metazoa; phylum Chordata; class Aves; order Passeriformes; family Thraupidae; genus Diglossa; species Diglossa brunneiventris. Next base: position 28,006 of record JAFCGX010000547.1, on the reverse strand, counting down.
TCTGACAGCCGGAAAGTGAAGCCCAGTGAGATCCAAGCCCTGTGGCAACAAGGCAAAATTAATCGAAAGGAGAAAGTAAGTGTTAATTGGAATGAAGATGCTCAACAAAGAAATATGACGCTATTCCTTTCAAAGGTAACCACAAATGATGCAGGGGAATACCTGTGTATGGTAAAGATACACGGCAGTACAGATTACAAACAGATATACCTACAGGTATTGCCATGGACAACTCGCTCCTCTGAAATTATTATAGGCCCAGTCTCAACTACTGTAGACATGTAAGATGGCCCTCCCCTGAGGATAAATTGTTCCTTTGCCTTAGAAGCAAGGTATCAAAGTGCCATTCGGGTAAAATGGTGAAAACTAGAAAACAACATGACATAGAATAGGATCGAAGTAGGTGTAAGTTGGTGGGAAAAGGAGGGCAAGGGTTACGGCTGGTTGAACATCACCAATCCGAAAATAGGAGAAGAGGAAGGAACATATCTTTGTATTGTGGAAAATAACATGTCTGGGGCATACAGACTAAGAAAGGTCCAAGCAAGAGTTCATTTCGGAAAAGATATAAGAGCCACACATGGAATTTATCAGGTACCAAAAAGAGAGATGGCCATTTTAACTTGTAAGTTGACAGTAGGGCTACAGTTTACGGATTTTGGCTGGTGGTTTCATGGTAACTTGCAGAATCGATCAGGAAAATATAATATAGAAGTAAAGCTGGGAAGAATGGTAACCCTGACAGTAGCTGACGTTCAGACAAGGGATGAAGAGAATTATTGGTGCTGGGTGGCTAAGGATGCCTGGTAGATGCATGACCGAATGACATTAGCTCTGAAACATGAGTTGAGAAGTAAGAGAGAGATTAATAGCACTTTAGAAAAGAACTATGAGCAAGAAAATTTACTAGTAGGACTAATCAGAGACTTTGGCCTCATGCAAAATGTAACGGGAATTACAGCTTGCCTACCATTTACCACAGGCGGCAGGCGAACCCATACCATGGGGAATAATACCTGTGATTAAGATGCCAGAATCATTTAAAAACATTTCATGGTCGTGCCAACCAATTCCTAAAACAGTAGAGACATGGAGAGATTTATGCATGACCACCCGAGTGATGACTGAGGCCGATTGTAAGTCAAAGCCTAACTATTATAGCTGGGTCCAAAATACGGGGAGATGTTTAATTGCACTCCCCAATAGACGAACCATGTAATACAGTCCGGATAAAGACTACCTCCCAGCAAAATGAAATGAGCTGTCAAAATGTCACCCAGAATCATGATGCATGGAAAAAATTAGAAAACCTTGTGGGGACCTAGTATCTTGGAACACTATGATTACCTTGGAGAAGTACAATGGTGCATCCAATGGTCAGGGATGAGAAACCAGTCACATTATAGGGCCCTCGTTACATCTACCTCCTCTAGACAGTTTCGAGCCCAAACAGAAGAATGGAACTGTACAGAAGTATTCACATGTGACACTCCGGAGGATCGAATAGGATTGGTACCTGTAAAAATGGCGCTGAAGTGAGGATGTGAGTGTAGGAGATACAATCACACGATAAGCCAAACACCGGGAGTGGAACCAATAGATTGTCGATATACTACTGTTCATAGCCCCGGGAACTTAGTATGGGTATTAGGGCATGGTCAATAGACAACTCATCTACCTCTGGATGGGCCAGCGACGCAAATTACCTTAGGTGTACCGACTCTATGCCCTTACTGGAAACAAGGAGGTTTGACTCAAAAGAAGAGGGTTAAAAGAGAAATAGAATCAGAAGAGGAACAATGGCACGAACCTGACTCCGGAGTGAAATTCAGATGGGTATTAGAATCTCTGTTTACACCTGTAGCTACCTATCGGAATCGAGAAATGTTAGATAAATTAATGGAGCAAACAGAAAGATTGGCAGCTACAACTAGAAAGAGGTTTAAAGATTTAAATTTACAACTTCAGGCCACGACTAGGATGACCCTTCAGAATAGAATGGCTTTAGACATGCTCCTATTAAAAGAACATGGGGTTTGTGGTTACCTAAATGAAAGAATAGATCATTGCTGTATCCATATCCCGAATGTGACGCTAGATGTAGAGAAGGACATATCTCAGTTAGAAGACATACAGGCAAAAACTAAGGAAATAAAGAGAGAAGCACAACATAATTGGATAGGGGCAGTGTTCGACTCCCTGAGAATTCACCTTTCCGGCTAGATTACCTCAGTTATACAATATGTGTTAATGTTTTTGATCTTACTAATAGTAATCTGGATAGTGTATAGATGTCTCTTAGGAATAATTGAGAAGGAGAAGAAGCGGTCTCTCCGTCTTCTGCGAGCCATGACCCGTGAGCCACAAGCGGAGCATCCTCCCCACTCACCACCACCAAGATGTGAAAATCTGGATTGAGCATCCTTGCAGCAGGACTGAAGGATGCTCAAAAGGGGAGAGATGTTGGACGGAGTGTGAGATGGTTATTAATAAAATATGTTAGTGTGAGATAGTTATTAATAAAATATGTTAGTATAGATAGGATAGATAAGATATAATTTCTGTTTGATCATGTAACCTAGAAGTAGCCTAGGAACTGTAGGTAAATGTTTAACTGAGGGGGGAGAAAGAATGCTAGACTAACCGAAATATAATTATACAATGGTCTTGGTGTAGACAGGCACCTGATTTATGGTTTTGTTATGCACTAGAGAATCTATCACAAGGGGTGAGTTGCTGAGCAAAATTTGTCTCTTAGAGATGTTGTAACGAATTGTACACATATAACATGTATAAAAGAGAAGAACTCAAGTGTGGAATTCGGAGCTCTGTTTTTGGGGACGCTAGTCCGCAGGCTCCCGGGCCCTCAATAAAGCACCGCACAAATCTCCCTGAGTTTTGTGTTCTTCGTTCGGGCAACAGTATTATGTTGATTTATTGTAGCCAATAGTTAGTGTAGAAGAAGCATAAACAATTGGAAAGTGTATAAAAGTTAGCCATGTTCAGAAATAAAGTGTTGCCAACTGAGACTGCTTGAGGTCTCTGCTTTGTGTCGCGACCGCCTCGACAGCGACATTTGGTGATCCCCGACGTGATAAGAACATAGTCGGTGGGGACCCATATGGGGTCCTAGCAATTGGCAACCGTGACCCACTGGGACGTAGTGGGGGAGGCGGCGTTGGTGCAGCTGAGAGTGGCAGGTGGAAGCCACAGGGAGGTCCGGACCTGATTCCCTCCAATCAAGACACCTGGAAGTAGGTGAGCCACCAACTAGCTATAATGGGACATAATTTATCTAAAGAGGAAGAAAATGTTCTGGCTACATGGAAAGTTTTGTTAAGAAATAAGGGAATTAATACGTCAGACTATGCCCTTCGTAATATATTGCTGTGGGCTAAATCACAGAATTTTGGCACTGATCCCGACACAGCATTTAGTGTTAAGGCATGGAAAAAAGTCGGGGACAGACTGTGGGAAGTCATCCGAGCGGGAGATAAAACAGTTGTCGATGTAGCAGTTACCTGGGACTCGCTCTTTGAGGCGTTAAAGGAATGGAAAACAGAGCGAAAACAAGCAGAGCGGGATGCGGACGAAGAGTTGGGGCTGATAACAGAACCTGACGGGGGGGACGAGGCAGAGGGGGCCTCTGATGGGGAACTCGGTGAAGAAAGTCCAGGTGCCATGGAAGTTACCTGGCAAGCTGCCAAGGCTTCCGGGACAGCTGCCGGAGCTTCTGGGCAAGCTGCCAGAGCTTCCGGGAAGGCTGCCAGAGCTTCTGGGAAAGCTGCCAAGGCTTCTGGGAAAGCTGCCAAAACTTCTGGGCAACCTGCCATAGCATCTTCTTATCAGACCCCTAAACCTCCTTATCTCACACCTGCGCAGCAGCTCGCGATGGTGCCGGTATATACTACACCGCTACGCCAGTTAGCTGAAATGTCTTTAGCAGAGAGAAAAACCCAGCCATCTGCCCCCCCGCTTCCCTCCGCTTTAGTCCAGCCGTCCGCCCCCCGCTCCCCTCTGAGCGGCTTGAACAACCTGCAAGGTCGTATCCTCCATTACCTGACAGTGACAGCAACAGCGAATCAAGCGATGAGTCGCCCGCAGTAACACCTGAGTTGGGGCAAGGAGCTCTGGTCCCTTTACCTCCTAAGAGCTCTAGCCTTACTGCCCCATGGACTTTGCCCCCATGTCAAGTAACTGTGCTTCCTCGACACCCTCAGGAGTTTTGGGAATTTGTTAGGAAGAAAGCAGTTGAAGAAAAGAATTGGGACATCATAGAAAGATTAGGTGCTCCAAGAGTACCTCAGGAGAACAGTGCCAATGCAAATGTTGCTTGTGATAACCCTATGGCTTTTCCAGTTTTTAAAGCAGCTCCTGGAACAGGGCAGGATGATAGTCATCGCATCTTTGCCTGGAGGATTGTGCAACACCTCCAATTGAAAGTGGCTCAGTATGGTATTAATTCCTCACAGGTAATGCAATTAATATGTGTAATTAATGCAGATCTGCTTGCACCTTATGACATCATGCATCTTGCTACAATTTTATTCCAGCCAGTGCAATACAGTGTATTTCAAGAAACTTGGAGGCGAGCGGCTGAGCGCACCGCTTTAACAAATATGCAGTTGCCTCAACACGACCCTCGTCATGCTGTGGGTGTTGATGCCCTACTGGGCACTGGGCCTTTTGCCAATCCAGATTTACAGGCAAGGTGGGATCCTTCGATTTTGGCACAAGCTCAGCAAATTGGCATGAGTGCCTTAACTAAAACAATGGAAATGGCAGCTCCAAAACAGAGATATGTCACTATACAACAAGGGATGAGAGAACCATTTTTGCAATTTGCAGAAAAGCTTGCTGCAGCTATTGAGAAACAGGTAGATGATGAAACTTTGCGAGACAAATTGTGCATACAATTGGCTAAAGAAAATGCAAACCCAGATTGCAGAAAGATTATTGACACTTTACCTGGGGAACCTACCTTGTCTGAAATGGTTACTGCTTGCTCGAAAGTTGGTTCAGTCGAGCATAAAATGGCAGCTCTTGCTGCAGTGTTAAGACCTTCAGCAAAATGTCATAATTGTGGACAACAAGGGCACTTGAGGTCACAGTGTACTGTCCTGAAGACAACATTTAAGCCAAGTGCAAACAGCGGAGTCATATGCAATCGTTGTGCTAAATTAGGGCACTATGCTAAACAATGTAGGAGTAGATATCATGCAAATGGTCAGCCATTGCCGGGAAACCTAAAGAGGAGCGCGAAGGGGCACGTGAGGAAACAAGTACCTCAACAACCACCACAACAGCAAAGGCGGGCCTTCCCAGCACTGCAAGGCTACCCATTTGCGAACAATACTCAGGGGGCAACAAGCGGGTCCGCAGGGATTGATATACCCACCGCTGACACAATAACCATTCTAACAAAAGAAATATGTAAAGTGCCCCTCGATGCCTATGGTCCGATAGGACGGGGATTGAGTGCGTTTTTGATAGGGACATCAAGTATAACACTTAGAGGTATTCATGTGCATCTAGGGCTTATTGATGCTGATTATTTAGGGCAGATTCATGCCATGGTATCTATCGATGACCCTCCTGTCACTATTCAGAAAGGAACTTGCATTGCTCAAATTGTGCCTTTTGTGAGTTCTGTTCCAAATACAGTGAACCAAAGTCGCGGCACAGGAAGTTTTGGATCAACAGGAGTACCTCAAGTGTTTTGGACTGAGAAAGTAACGGAGAGCCATCCAGAAAAGACATGCACTCTCACCGCCAATGGATGTCATCCAAGGACCATATCAGTAACAGGTTTGATTTGACACTGGAGCAGACGTCACAATACTCTCACGACTTTGTTGGCCTCAATCGTGGCCTCTCACTCATGCAAGTTTTGGACTCCTGGGGTTGGGTGGTGCTACAACAGGTGGCCTGTCAGCCATTGTAATTAATGTGAAACATCCTGATGGCCAACAAGCTAACATCAGACCCTATGTTGCCGATGCTCCTCAGAGTTTGTGGGGACGAGATTGTTTATCTCAATGGGGTGTCAAAATTACTACGGATTTTTAGTGGGGGCCACTGTGATGCAGGGCAATGAACGTCCAGTTGTGGCCCTGACATGGTTGACAGATAAACCTGTCTGGGTTCGCCAGTGGCCCCTTACTACTGAAAAGCTTACTGCCCTGCAAGAATTGGTTATAGAACAATTGCAAGCGGGACATATTGAGGAATCATTCAGTCCCTGGAACACCCCTGTTTTTGTAATAAAAAAGAAATCGGGAAAATGGAGACTTTTACATGATTTACGGCAGATAAATGCTGTAATGGCAACAATGGGAGCTTTACAACCAGGCCGTCCTACACCTACGATGATTCCACAGGAATGGCAAATAGTTGTCATTGATCTGAAAGATTGTTTTTTCACTATTCCATTGGCTGAGCAGGACAAGGAAAAATTTGCTTTTACTGTGCCTTCTATAAATCATGCTGAACCTGATAAATGATATCAATGGAAGGTACACCCCCAAGGCATGAAAAATTCGCCAACTATTTGTCAATGGTTTGTGGCACAGGCCTTATCAAAAGTGCGGGAGCAATTTAGAAACTGCTACTGCTATCATTACATGGATGATATCTTGTTGGCATCTGACAACAAACAACAGTTATCAGCTCTTAAACAATGTGCTGTGACAAATTTGAAGGCTTTTGGTCTGATTATTGCTCCAGAGAAAGTGCAGGAACACATGCCTTGGAAATATCTAGTTATGTTGGTGACCAACACTCAAGTTAAGCCTCAACCTGTAAAGTTAGACATTGATGTCAAAACTGCTACTGATGTACAGAAATTGGTTGGTTTAATCGGTTGGATTCGATCATATTTAGGCATAACCAATCATCAGATGCAGCCATTGTTTGATTTGCTGTCAGACATCACCTCCTCTACTGATAGGAGGCAATTGACCCTAGCAGCAAAAAAGACCCTAGAAGAAATTGAAGTAGCCCTAGCACACAGATTTGTTAACAGGATAGATACCTCTGTTGGTGTTCAATTGTTTATTTTGAGAGACCATGAAATACCATGTGGGATACTGTGTCAATGGAATGATTATTGGGAAGATCAACTGCATATTCTGGAATGGATATTTTTATCTTTCAGATCTCGGAAAACAGCTCCAGGACTTTATGAGCTTTTTGCAGATATTATCATCAAAGGCCGCAGGCGTTGTCATGAGATTTTGGGACGTGACCCTGTGACCATTGTGATACCTGTACAACAGTTGTATTTTGAATGGTGCTTTCAAAATAATCATGAATTGCAATCTGCCTTATCTTGTTTTACAGGCCAAATCGCATACCATTTGCCTTCTCATCCTGTTCTATTATTGACTAAAGAGATTCCTTTTGAAGGGAAACAAATTTGTTCTCCTGTTCCAATGGAAGGTATAACGGTTTTTACAGATGGATCCGGGAAAACCGGAAAAGCAGCTGTGGCTTGGAGAAAGGATGATCACTGGGAATATGAGACAATGATTCAGCAGGGATCCCCTCAACTGGTTGAACTTTCTGCTGTTCTTTTGGCTTTCACTTTATTTCCTGGTTCTGTAAATATAGTTACTGATTCTATTTATGTTGCCAATATGGTTAAGCATTTAGATCAAGCAGTGTTGAATAATATTCAAGAGAAGCCATTGTTTGTTATGTTAGTGAAGTTATGGACAGTTATTGGTGTTCGAAAACATCCTTATTTCATTATGCACATTCGCAGCCATACATCATTACCAGGGTTCTTTGTTGAAGGCAATGCCTTTGTAGATTCTTTAGTAGCTGCTGCTGCAATCAAGACTGTACCTAATGTGTTGCAGCAGGCAATTTTATCTCATCAATTTTTTCATCAGAGTGCTCAAGCTTTACAGCAGCAATTCAAATTGTTTTCTGGTGAAGCAAAATCAATCCTTTCTTCTTGTCCTGACTGTCACATGACTCATGTTACTCAGTATTATGGTACCAACCCTAGAGGTCTTTCTGCGTTAGAAGAATGGCATACTGATGTTACTAAAATGCCAGAATTTGGTCGTTTTAAGTATGTTCATGTTACAGTTGATACTTTTTCTCATGCAATGGTTGCTTCAGCATTCACAGGAGAAAAAACTCGTGATGCCATTTGTCATTTTTATCATGCCTTTTCTATTTTAGGTGTTCCGTGTCACATAAAAACAGATAACGGCCCAGCATATGCTTCGCAGAAAATGTAAGCATTTTTTCGTGCTTGGGGCATTGAGCATTCAACAGGCATTCCACATGTCCCCACGGGCCAAGCAATTATTGAAAGAGCTCACGGACTTCTTAAACGTCAGGTTCAAAAACAAAAAGGGGGAATGCAACAGAAGTCACCTCAAGTGAGATTAGATAAAGCTGTTTATGTGTTAAACTTTTTGCGTCCCCTACCTGACTCACAGTTATCTCCAATCTTTTACCATTTTTCTTCTTTGAATTCTAAGCAACCAGATTTCCGTAGAAATGTTAAGGTATGGGTCAAGGATTTAATTACTGGTATGTGGTCTGGTCCAGTGGAACTAATAACCTGGGGGAGGGGTTATGCCTGTGTTTTGACAGATAATGGTCCTCAATGGGTTCCTGCTCGCTGTGTCAAACCTTACCTAGAGCGTACGGGAAAGGACAGGATGGATGGTTCCGCAGCTGAAGCCGAATGTGCGGATGACACTGGCTAAGACCATATATCAGTACTTAAAGATAGATGAAAGACAAGAATGATTGTATTAAGAATGGGAATTTTGTTGATGGTTGCGATTGTTGTTTTGTGTGTCCCCTGCCTGCTTGGATTTTTGCAAAGGGCCCTGCAAAAATCCACAGCAGCTGTATTTACAGTTCAAAAACAAAAAGGGGGAATTGTGGAAGGGGCTAACAGCAGGCCTGTTAGCTAAAGGAGCGAGAAGAAGCCGAGAAGTAAGAAGAAGCTGATAAGGAGCTCTCTCCAAGGCTGTAACCAAGGAGATCAAGAGAAGAAAGATAAGAGAACCTTGCAGCTGGATGTGAAGTCACTATAACTTTTTACCAATAGTATTATGTTGATTTATTGTAGCCAATAGTTAGTGTAGAAGAAGCATAAACAATTGGAAAGTGTATAAAAATTAGCCATGTTCAGAAATAAAGTGTTGCCAACTGAGACTGCTTGAGGTCTCTGCTTTGTGTCGCGACCGCCTCGACAGCGACACAGAACTGTCTTAAAACACTTTAAGATATGGTATGGTTCTGATACCAAACTCCTTTCTTATTCAGTTCATCAGTCTTTTTGGCTCTTCCTTTTGAGAGTCAACTTTAAGTCTTTCGGTCCTTTTATAATGGTATACTCAGGTGAATTAACTCGTGATGTGGTTGAATCATGTCCTGAGTTAGGGGGAGAGAGAGGTGTGGAATCTGGTCCAATGCCAGAGGGAGAAACTGACGATGAATCCTGTCCAGTGCCCAGGGGTGAGACTGGTCCTTTTATTCTCGTGATGTGGGTCCAACCTTCTTCTCTGGTCCACACAGCCGAATTAGCGATGAGGAGTACCTGAAAGGGGCCTTCAAATTTAGGCATTAATGGTCCACTATTCCAGGATTTTATCAAAACCTAATCTCCTGGGTTAGTGTTATGTACTTTCATGTCCAGAGGGGAAGTTTGGGGGAGGTATCTTCTTTTTCTAAGTCCTTCTAGGGTCCTTCCAATGACTTCTAAATATTTTTTGGTAGCTTCTTCGCCTTCTAAATAGTCTTCTGTGCTATAGGGTGTTAACAAGAATGGCAGTCCAAACATCATTTCATAGGTTGAAATCACTATATCAGACCGGGGTCTTGTTCTGATGCGCAAAAGCGCTAGGGGCAAACACTTTAGCCAATTCATTTTTGTTTCTTAGATTAATTTAGTCAATGCATTTTTGACAGTTTTGTTCATCCGCTCTACCCTCCCAGAACTCTGGGGGTGCCATGGAGTATGTAATCTCCATTTCATTCCTAAAGCTTCGATTATATTTTGCAGTGTTCGGGCCACAAAATGTGGACCTCAGTCTGAGTCTATGGTGTTCACCATTCCATATCTGGGGATAATGTTCTCCAAGATTACTCTTGCCACGACCTGGGCTGTTTCCCTTTTAGTTGGGAAGGCTTCCACCCAATGGGTGAGATGATCCACTATAACCAGTAAATGTTTGTATCCCTGCACTGGGGGCATCTCAGTGAAATCTATCTGTATGCCCTGGAAAGGTCTTAGAGCTAATTCTTGTCATAAGTAAGGTTTGTGAATTCTCTAAGCCAATCAAGAATTCTCTGAGTCAATTCGATCAGAATACAAATTGCTTTATTTAGCAAGCAGCGATAAGCAAGGGTCCAGCGCTGGGCAGCCGGGAGTCTCCGCTCCCCCAAGGCTGACGCCCTCCCACTCCCCTGAGTCCTTTTTATCCGCTCCGTCTTCTGCATACGTGTCCTCTGTTCCTGTGTTGTGCGCTTGCTCCGGGCTGTTGCTAGGGGGTCTTTTCCTGCCTCCTGGTGGTCGTGGGCTGAAGGCTCGGAGTCTTCCTCGCTGTCCCTTAACTGACTCTCCTGGTTTGTTTTTTTTTGCAAGCAAGCGGATTCTTATCTGAGTGGGACTTCCTGCTGTGCTTATCGTGGGTTTGTGCTCTTCCTGTTAAACAAGGCTTGCAAACTATGGTTATTGTCTGTGTTTAATGAACAAACTCTAGTTTCCCATAACAATTCTCTCCCTCCAGGTGCTACCTTTCTCATAACCTTCTGGTTTACTTTTTGACAAATTAAACACCCTTTTGTAATTGCTTTTGCTAGGTCATATACACCTATGCACAGGTTATTTCTTAGGAAATGATCACATCGTCCTTGGACTCCCCAGTTGGTTAATTTATGTAGTTCTGTTAGCACTGTCCGAGCAAGTGCTTTGTTTAAAAACACCTGTCCATCTGAGGTTAACCACTCCCCTCGTTGCCCTTGGTGTAACTTAAAATCTTTTATAACTTCCAATTCTTTTTCACTAAATATGGGTTCCTCTCTTCTTTCTCCCCCCTCAGGTGTGGTTTCTGCTTTAAAAATGTTCACTGGATCCCCTTGTTCTAAAGCTGCTTCTTTTGCTATCTGATCAGCCAGTCGGTTTCCTCTAACTTCAAGGTTGTCTCCTTTTTGGTGCCCTTTTATATGGACTACTGCTATTTCTGTTGGTTTCTGTAGAGATTCTAACACTGATCTGACTAGGTTCTCATGGGCTAAGCTTTTTCCTTTTGAGCTTAGATATCTACGCTCCTCCCATATTTTCCCAAATGCGTGAACTATCCCAAATGCATATTGGGAATCTGTATAAATAGTTCCCCAGTCTCCCTCCAGTAAGTCTAATCCTCTTTTCAGGGCATATATTTCATGACTTTGGGCTGACCAGTTTGGTGGTAGTTTCCCTTTTTCATCAATTTGTAAAGTTTCTCCATCTATAATGGCATAACCTGAAGCTCTTTTTCCATCTACTACCCTCGAAGAGCCATCTATGAACAAGATCCTTCCAGTTTCTAGAGGCTGATCTTCTAAATCCTTTCTTACTTTTGTTTGAAGGTTAATCAATTCAAGGCAATCATGTTCTAAATTCTCTATAGGCTCTCCCATAAGGAATTGTGCTGGATTGAGGGCATTTGATGTGATGAATTCTAAATCATCTGTGTTCATTAGTATTATTTCATATTTTAATATTCTTGCATCGGTTAGCCACTGCTGAGCCCTCTGGTTCAGCACTGTTTTAAGATCGTGAGGAGTATGTACTTTAATTTTTCCTTGTAAGGTCAATTTTTGGGTTTCAGGCCAAAATTTGGTAACAAATTGGACCTTTAGTAGCACTTGACCTTCTGTGGTGTCTGGGTCTATTTTGGAGTACAATTGGAAGTTCCGCTTTAGGCGATTAAGCCAAGTAGCAGGAGTTTCATCCTTCTCTTGTGCACCCTCCAATGCCAATTTGGTATTAGTTCTTTTGGGAACTGACTCTGATCGCCTGAATTACCAAAGATCTATATTCTATCATGGCCTTCCTCCCTTCCTCCTGATTAGGGTTCCAGTTGAGGATCCGTTAGTGGCAATTTCTGTTCACCTGATGGCACTTGGAGTCCCGGACGGTTATCTTTTTCCCAAATTCTTATGCCAGCATCTCTAATCATCTGGATCTCTTCTGGGGAAAAGAATATATTTTAAATGGAATTCATCTCCCCCAAAGTGTAGATATTTGGAACTAAGAATTGATCCACTTGGTTGGCCATGCCCACTGGTCTCAGGATCTTTTTGGGTCGCTGTGACCCTGAGAATGTTTAAAGTCTCTTTTCCCAGCCCGAGCGCTTGAAGAATGAATCGGAGCTCTTCAGTTCTCGGTCTCAAGGTTGTTTATTGCGTCTTATCTATAAAAAATTTTCTCCTGCCCTGCCGAGGTCCGTCCAGCAGGACAGTTCCAGGCACACTCCCTGCCCCCGGGGCGGTGCTATGTCTTTATACTAAAAACGATGTATACAATGTTTACAATTACTTTCCAATACTTATCACCTATGTTAGACAGTGAGCTTCTACTCTAAACCAATCTGTAAGTGCCAACATCACAGCAGAAGATGGAGGCCAAGAAGAAGAAGGAGAAAGGCTGGACACGCCCAGTTCCCTCTATCTTGCTTCCTGAACCCCCATTCCAAAAACCCCAAAATCTAATGTTCCACCCTGTGATAACTTCACTAATATTCTACCTAAACTGTTGTGGCTTGCTGATCTTCATATAAGGTTGGTAATTTTCTCCACGGGTCATAATCAAAACCACAGGTGTTTTGGGCTCCATGCCAGGGCTTCTGAGCCACCTGGCAGGGGTCTTGGCCGTCCTGGACAGCCAGAGGGATGTTCTGGGTTGCCATACACTGGGTCCTCAACTAAATTCCCTAACTCTTTCGTGAATCCTCTCACCTCAAAAGCGGTTTGAGGAGTGTTCACAAAGCCAACACCTCCCGCTACTCCTCCCATAGGAACTTTTCTGAGGGGAAAAAGTCTCTCTACCTTGGAGGTCCTGGATCGGGTACCGCAGTATGGCCCATCCTCAGACACAAAATTACTCATTTGAGGGATATTAGCATTACTCTGGACTTTCTGTAAGTCAACAGCTGTATCCGGTGATAAGAGTTTACCAGGTAAGGAGGCATTTGTGTCCCAACTAGGAGGAGGTAAAGGAACAGCAGTAGGAGGGGGAGAAGAGCCTGTGTGCATATTAAGTGGAGCTGGAGAAGGGGTGGAGAGTGCAACAGGTGGAGTAGGCACTCGTGGTGGTGCAGAAGCAACTGGAGGAGCCGAAGGGGGTGGTGAGGGAGTGGCCACCAGCGGAGATACCGGGTCTACCATAGAGGAAGCCAAAGAGGTAGAAGAAGGAATTACGGGAGGCGGTAATGGGATGGCAGCTGGGGGAAAAGACGGATCTGCCATTTGAGGTGCCTGAGGAAGAGGATGATAAGGTGGAGGGGCAGCAGGATAGTCAATAGTCCAGGAGTGTTGCCGTGCAGGAGTCTGAGCCCGGCTATGCCCAACAGCCTGTGTGGGACAGCCGCATGGCCACCCAGCCTCGCCTCCAGGCAGGAGGCAGGCGAGGTGTACGGCTGCCTAAGGTGCTCTCCCTCACAGCAGGGTGGGGAATGCAGCACCTTGAGAGGCAGGGCAGACAGCAGCAGGAACGAGGCGCAGGCACGAGGAAGGCAAAGGAGGCAGACAGTTCTCCGCAGCAGGGAAAAGGTTTTATTGGAAGGGGAGGAAGGCTGCAGGGAACTGCGAGGAACTGCCCCGAGGGCGGGGAAAGACAGGGGTTTTAAAGGACCCCAGAGGGGAGGAACAACCCACCCCCTGGCCAGTCACAGAACAGAACATAATGAATGACATGACAAAGTAACAAATGGGGGACGTGTTGGGGAGGGACAGCAACTTCTGGTCCAATAACTTTCTGCTCTGAATGGAAGATTCTAGGGAAAGGGGTGTGGGCAGATAGTGACAGACAGAGCTGTTACCAAGGGAACAAAGGAGGGCTTTAGGAGAAACCATAGAAACCAAGGTGGGGATAAATGATAGACATAAAAATAGATACATTGATGGTGGGAGTTGCTCTGGCAACCGGGGATTGACAGATAACTGTGAGGGGGAAAGGCGGGAAGGGAGCCCTAGGCAGAACCATTATAATAACAGAACGGGGGAAACCGAACCTACTAACTGAATATAACATTAACATCAAAATACAACTTGAATAATAAACTTACAGAGATCATAACTAAGAACGGAAAAGCGGTCACACCGCAACATCTCCCCCTTTTTTACACAAAAACAAAACTGAAGGGGGCAAGGGTGCAAACTAATGGCAACATTTCTTAAATAAGTCTTTTTAGACTTTGACATTTTCATAATCTTCTTCTTGGCTAACTTCGCTGGAAAGGTTCTCTTCTACCTGATGATTCTGGCAAGCTATGTCCATATATGGCGGTGGTTTGGTCACTGTTGGAATGGCAAGACTTGCCATGTTAACATTTGGCACTGAGGTGACCTTTTGGAAAAGTCTTTTAACAAGCACCCATACTATTGAACAGCCCAAAAATGGCTAACAAAACAAAAATCCATTTAATATATCCTTTAAAGTGACCCGGTCCAGCTCGAAGACCCCAGTCGGAGAAAATGCCTCCCAGCCAGTCAGCAGTTTCTCTTTTGATTTCATGTATCATGTCTTGCATCTTGCCAATTTTCAACGTGGGGTTCCTCGGCCCTTGACGACAGATTGAAGCAACAGAGACCCTTGAACTCCTAGCAGCTATGATGATGGAGTAGGAGGAGATAGTCCAGTGCTGCTTGATTTTGGAGGGTGGCTTGTCTGGTGGGTCTCTCGTCTGATAGGAGATCAGCTAGGGTGGCTGACATAAGGTTGGCTTGTTTAGCTACCCAACACTCTAGGTGGGCCAATTCACCCAGAGCTTTAGCTGCGGACACCCAGGGCAAAAACACGGTGATCGCAACTCCTTTTGGTTTAGCCCAATGGACAATTTTTGAGTCATACTCGGAGTCAAGATCTTTAATATCTCTTCTGAGTCGGGCCGAATTTGTGTGACTCTCTTAGACTGCCAATTGTTAATTTGGGTTTTGTTGGGTGTAAACAGCGACAGCCGCCCGAGAGTACAGGGACCTCCGATGAGGTGAGAGGGGATGCCTGCCCATGCTCGGTCTCTGCAAATAAAAAACATAGCACGAGGAGGAGCTCGGGGTGGGCCCTCACCAGTTGTAGCAGTGTTAATTTCTGTAGTGGTCTTGCATCCCTGGCCTGCAGGGTACTGCACTCTGGTGAAGCGCACATCAGCAGGGTCCGGAATTTGGGGTGGATTAAACTGAAAACAAAGAGTGGCATTGGCGGAGCCGAGCAAATCAAATTCAGTGGGTTCTGACTCTAGAGGTTCCAACCCTCTGAGTAGATTTTTCCACCCAGCTGCAAAATTTGAGACAGGGACAGATTTCACGAAGGTGATGGGAGGGACAAAAGAAGCAGGGTATTCATTAGAATGGAGAGGGATCCCCACCAGACAGGTTGCCAGAGGGTTCTCTGCGCTTCCCGTGTCTAGACAGATGTTATCTTGGCCGAGGGACTTGGCAAATAGCTTCCAGACATTTTCTCTTGGCTGGGGGACCATCCACGGAGCAGCTGATGGGAGGAGGACTCCGAGGATCAGGGTTGTCCAAACGATAGAAACATGAAAGGTGGCCATGGGTCTGGTCTTGAACTGAAATGATAAATAAAGCAACTTGAGTAAAATCGGACTTCGGTTCTGCCTCGGGAGGGGACAAGAAAGGGAAGTCATTGGCTAGAATTGAAGGGTAGTTCAGGATGAGAGGTTCTCGGCCTCCGCCGCCGCCGCCAGCTGGCCACCTTCACTTGCTTCGGGAGAGTGGTTGTCTTTCCTGCCTTGGGCACGAAAGGCCTGACCCAACGAGAAGGGACCCACTTGAGGCCTGAGGGAGTGGACATGCAAGCGTACCCATGCCCCCAGGTCACGAGATCAAATGGCCCCTCCAATCGCCAGGTCTCCGGGTCCTTGACCAGAACCGGTGGTTTTTCTTTCAGGTGCAGGTCACTGTGATGCCCAAAGTGCCTCACAATGGGAGGGTTAAGATTTTCAAACAAACAATTTAAGAAGTTGATGGTATACAACGCCCGAGATAACTGGGTTTGAGGGGACTCCACCTTCATCACCGGTGTTTGATGGGCAAGTACTTTCTTGAGGCTCTGGTGGGTTCTCTCGATCACGGCTTGTCCCGTGGGGGAATAGGGGATGCCTGTTTTATGTTCTATTCCCCATTGCTGTAGGAAGCTCCGGAGCTCCCTGGACACGTACGCAGGCCAGTTATCTGTTTTTAGAACTTTCTCCAGCACGGAGAAAGCCTGGAGCAGATGTTTTTTGACATCCAGGGCTCTCTCCCCTGTGCGGGCAGAAGCGAAGAAGGCACTTGAGAAAGTGTCCACAGAGACGTGGACATACTTGAGGCGGCCGAATTGTGGAACCTTGGTGACATCAGTTTGCCACACCTCACAGCTGGACAACCCTCTGGGATTTGCACCAGCAGGCAGCAATGGCAGCTGGTCCCGCTGGCACTGGGGACATGTGGCCACAATGGCCTTGGCCTGGTCACACGTCAGGTGGAATTGGCGAACCAGGCCAGGCGCATTCTGGTGGAAGAGTTGGTGGCTGATCTTAGCTTGGCAGAACACATCTGGGAGCGGGGCCCGTTGAACCACGGCCGCAAGGGCCCATTCAACAGGGGCCATGAGGGCATCAGCCCTGCGATTCCCTTCAGCAATGAACCCAGGCAGGTCTGTGTGGGATCTCACATGCATCACATAGTACATTTGCTCTCTGTGGGAGATGAGCTGAATGAGTTTCGAGAGCAAATTGTACAAGGCCAAATTTGGAATTCTTTTGCAGAACTGCATTTTCTGCCCTAGCTACACACTAACCGCTACGTAAGCCGAGTCCGTGACCAAGTTAAAAGGTTGATCTTTAAATTTGTCGAACACTCTGACGACAGCATCTAACTCAGCAACTTGAGGGGAACCTGCAACAACGGCAACATCCATCTCCCACTGCTGAGTCTGAGGGTCTTTCCAAGTCATTACTGACTTGTGGGACCCTCCAGATGCGTCTGTGAAAACAGTCTGAGCGTTGAGTGGGACTCGACTTTGGATTTTCTTTGCTGAAAATTTTAACTGCAAATCTTGTCCAAATAGACTGTGGGCTGGTCGCCCAACATCAATTTGTCCGGTGTAATTAGCTAAAGCGAATTGCAAAACTTTGCTTTCTGCGAGAAGTTCATTTAACATTTTCATTTTAAACTTGCTGGATTTTAATTCGATTGGTATGTGTATGCATGTAAAATCCACACCTGCCAGCTCCCTGATCCGCGATCTTGCTTTGCGGATCAGTTCCGCTACCAGCTCATGTGGCCTTGTGATCCTTTTGGACCTATGATGGCTGAGGAACACCCACTCTATGACTAAGAGGGGGTCACTCGAGCCCTGGTCCTTCCCCTTCTTACCCTTCGGTGTTTTCAGGGCTTTGAGGGATCTGTTCCATTGAAAGATGATGCCATGGAGGTGCGGCAGGTTCCCAAGAATAATAAATTTGAAAGGCAGGCCCGGAAGGTAACGGTGGGCCTGTCTTGCCTCTATGGATTTTCTGATTTTCTCCAGTGCGGCCTTGGCCTCTGGGGTGAGTTCCCTAGGAGAACTGAGCTCCTCTCCCCCTTTCAATAAATCGAAAAGGGGGACTAGGTCTTGGGTAGTAATGCCTAGCCAGGTTCTCACCCAATTCAATGCTCCACACAGCTGGTGGACGTCTGCTAAAGTCTTCACCGTGGGGTGAATCGCCAATTTCTGAGGCACAATGGTCCTCTTGGTGATTTCCAGGCCCAAGTACTTCCAGGGCGGCATCCGTTGAATCTTGTCACTCTGGAGCTCGAACCCTGCAGCAATTAACCAATCAGTTACACGGGAGAGCACGTGCGCCAACAGGTCGTCGTTGGGGGCGCAGACCAGCACGTCATCCATGTAATGATGGATGATGATGGTTTCAAACTCTGCTCGGATTGGGGCAAGCAGAGAAGCGACATACCATTGGCAGATCACAGGGCTGCATTTCATTCCCTGTGGAAGACAATGCCAATGGTAGCGCTTACTGGGAGCTTCACGGTTCAAGGTGGGCACCGTGAATGCAAAGCGTGGGGCGTCATCTGGATGCAAGGGAATTTGAAAGAAGCAATCCTTCAGGTCAATAATAGCCAAATTCCAATTTTGGGGGAGCATCGATGGGGATGGCATCCCTGGCTGGAGGCCACCCATGTCTTGTATAATTTCATTGATTTTCCGAAGGTCGTGGAGGAGCCGCCACTTTCCACTGGACTTACAAATGACGAACACTGGGGAGTTCCATTCAGACATGGTCTCCACCAGGTTGCCTTTTCGGACTTGCTCCTCAACGAGTTCGAAGAGCGCTTTCAATTTCTATTTTTTGAGCGGCCATTGACTCACCCAGATAGGTTTATCAGATTTCCAATTCAATTTCCAGGTGGCGCGCTCTTCAATGGCCGCTGCCCAAAAAAACCTGGGGAGCCGGGAAGTCAATTTTGGCTCCCCATTGGGCAAGGGTGTCCCTCCCCCACAGAGGCTCGGTGTAATCTAAAACGAATGGGCGAACATTTGCCAATTGCCCATCGGGCCCCGTAATTTGAATGACACTCTGACTTTGTTTAGCTAATTGAGTGCCCCCAACACCCTGGATGTGTCCATCAACGCTTTGCAGCTCCCAGTGTGACGGCCATTCCTGAGAGGGAATGATCGTCACATCTGCCCCTGTGTCTAGCATCCCCCTGATGGTGATTGCGTCCCCCCCTTTGGATAGATGACACTCGAGGCGGGGCTTTGAGTGCCCCACTATCTGCGCCCAGGCTACAGATGGAACTTCTTTCTGCTCCTTACCCAACCATCGACGAAAACGAGGCAGGCCGGAGCGCTCACAGGGGTGGTCTGGATCCCACTCACCAGCTTTAACATGGTCAATGAGCGGGGCTGGGATGGCCTGGGCGATAATTTTTCCTTGAGGGAGGAACAATGGGGGACGGGACACAAGCGATTGTGAGCGAGAAAAGGTGCTGGTCTGATGACACCAATGCAGGATAAACTAACAAATCAATTGGTGTAAATTTGGTGTCACCCACAACGACGAACTGGTGGTCGAATTTGTCCCAGTTACCTGGTGCCTCCGGGCACACGGTGAGCACGCGGATGTTAGAATCGCGAAGATTAATTGCGTGTGTGGTCTGCAACCTGAAAGGAGAACCACGAGAAAAGGTAGTTAGAGCAGGTTCCAGTACAAGTCCCAGGTCAAGGCAAGAAAGACAAGTTACATCAGGTAATGTCACAATCGGTAGCAAAAGGTAATTCATCAGCCAAAGATGTAACTGGCTGAGCTGGAGGCGGGTTAATTTTCGGCTCCCTCCCCCCTGCCCTTAGATGGTATTTTCCCGCCTTTGATTTTTTCTGCACGCAGGGAGGAACTGCACTCAGAATATAGTTTTTTTGATTGCTTTCTCCCCCTGAATGCCCTGATTGCTTGCCCCTCTTGAATTCATAGAACTCTTTTCTGAGGGGACAATTGGGCATCCAGTGGTCTGTCCTCCCACACAAGTGACAGGCGGACTGATCGCGGCGCGGTGGTCTTGGGGTGCCTGGTCCCGGTCAAGGATGACTGGGTGGTGGCGCGGCAGCAGCAACAGCGGCTTCTGGGAGGTCTGCAATAGCGACCCGACGCGGGGATGGGGTGCTCTTCGGGTCGCAGGCTCTCTGGAGAGGTGGAACTTTGAGGGCGCAGACCTCCAGCAAGTCTTCAAGGGTGGGACGTGGGTGCAAAGGCAAACTGAGAATTGCTGCCTTGCAGGCTGCATTGGCATTAGATGTTGGGATGGCCTTTACGAACTGCGCCCGAGCACCCTCGTCCACGTCTTCAAACTCTGCTGCTGCTTGAAGCCGCACTATGAAATCATCGAAGGGCTCGGCAGGTCCCTGAAAGAGATGGGAGAGCGGCCCGGGGACCCACCCACCAGCCACGATCTTAAAAAAGGCTTGAGCTGCCACTTGTGCACTCTGATTGAGCGTCTGTGGGTATCAATTCGGCCTGCTTTTGGCCTTTTGCCCATTCCCCGAGCCCACACAGGTGTTCCACTGATAACTTCTCCCCATTGCTGTCCTCTCCCACATTGGCATTTTCCCACAACTTTGGCAAGATCTCAATGACTCCCTTCTTCCATGCAGCCTCCCATCGGAAAACTGAGCGCGGTGTTAAAAGCACTGGAAGATCTGCCGTAAATCAGCAGGCACCAGCTCAGCTTCTAGAAGGGAGGCTTTCAGCAATCCCCGAAAATATTCACTTTGGATCCCGAAATCTTTCTGCGCCTTGCAGAGCTCTTTAATGAGATTCCGGGAGACTGGGGACCATTGAATCCGCTGGTTCCCACCCCTTGTCCGGTGGTAGGACACCGGAGCTGCCATGATGATGTTGGCTAGCTCCGGGCCCCATGCTTCCACACCCCCTCCCTCAGGCCCCGAACCGTGGGAACAAGATGGCTGACCGTGGGAACCGGAAGGGGGAGCGTGGGAACAGGAGCAGGAAGGGGTGGGGTTGGAGGTGTTGTGGGAACTTTGGGCGGGGGCGAAAGATGGAGTGCTCTCCGCCCATGGGGAGGAGCTCTGAGGCGGGGCTTTGGGAGAGGGCGGGACACTGGGAGGAGCAGGGAAGGGAGGCGGGACTGAAGGAGGAGCGCAGGAGCGAGGGAGGAGCCGATGGGAAAGGGGGGAGTCAGGGGAAAGGAAGGGGTTGGGAGGAGGGAAGAAAGGGTTTGGTGGCAGGAAAAGAAAGGGATTATGGGGAGGAGAAGGGGGTTTTTCCTGCCGCGGCGCCTTGTGGTCCTCGCCATCTTGGGCTCCATAGGAGCTATCTTGAGCGGGGACCTTAAAGCGAATTTTACAATTTAACTTGGCGGACTTAACAAAGTGGGAAGTGGGAGCAGGGGAAGAAAGAGGTACGGGAGAATATGCAGGCGTCCAGGCCCTTGGACGTCTGCAGTGGGGGGATTGGCAATCTTGAGAGGGGCCAGGAAGATGGGGAGAATCCTGCCCGCTGTGGCCAGGGGCTGCCCGCCTCAGGATGCCAGGTTTTCTGAGGGTGGAGGGAGAGGTGTGCAGGGTAGGAACATGGGGTAGGGACGAACTGGGGACCGAACTAGAACTAGGACAACTTGGAGCTGAACTTAAAGCTCGGGGGTGTCCTCCTTGTTCTTTTACATTTTTCTTCTTTAACACAGAAATAATCTGTGCCACCCAATGTAGGTGTTTGGCCAAATCAACTCTTTTTGTGATCGAAATTTCCTCTGACCTGGCTGAATTAGCTAATTTACGTGAGACCTCCTCCCAAAACCGGAGGTCTCTGCAACGGTCAGGGGAAGCGTCTTTGAACTGGCAGAAGACCCACCAAATCAAACTTTTCAACTCCTTTTTCTTAATTGAAACTTCCCCCCCAACCAAAATTCCCCCAACGACAAACAAAGCCTCCTGCACAGTGGACAGTCTCGCACCCATGACTGCGATCTTAAAAAGCCGTGCAAGCCTCGCGACACCAGCAAATTAAAACGGAAATGAAAAGAGAGAAGGAGCACTACGTGGTAAAATGGCGGGCGACAGCTGCCGGCTCACCCGCGCCACGTGGACGCCACACGGGAGCTCGGAACCGCCCTTACCGGTGCTCCGCCGCGGCGGCAGGAGCTGCCCCTGCCGAAATTGGCAGCGGGTAGCGGCCGCACTGAAAAACCGCGGCGGGAGCCAGCCGCCCTGAAAAAACCACGGTGGGAGCCAGCTGCGCTGAAAAAACTGCAGCATGGCCGCCCCGCCGCGCAAGGGGGGGGGGGGGGCAAAGGACAGAACGTGCCGCCGCTGCGACCCCGCGCGCGCGAAAAGCGGCAGCCCCGCGCGGCTCTTAAGAAAAAGACCGGGGGATGAAAGCAGGGAGTTGGAGGAAGAAAAGGTTTCCCACCCGGACCCCCATCAGAAAGAGACGTACATCAAAAGAAGGAAAAACCGAACCCCACCGCCACAAAGTTTCGATGGTGGGCACCCGCCGCCGGAAAATGTTACGACGGCAGGGGGCTGAGTTAAAAGACGAGGAGGTGAAAATAGGGAAACTCACCAAATTGGGTTGGGAAGGGATGGTCCGGGTATCGCAGGTCGTGCCGTGCGGACTGCTCCCGGGTGCGGGAGGTGATCGGTCCAATCCTCTGGAGCGCAACCAACGCCCAGCGACCAGCGGTCTGCTGCAACAGAGGTTCTGCCGCGCCCAATGGAGCTGTTCAGCTCCGGTCCGAGGGTCCGATGTAATACAACAGAGGGGGCCCCACAGCTGGGCGCCAGCAGCTGCTGCAGTGCAGGAAGTCCAAGCTCGGCTAACCCACAGAAAGGCACCTCAGCAGCCTAGGTGTGACAGCCACGTGGCCGCTCAGTCCTGGCTCCTGGAAGGAGGCAGGCGGGGAGTATGGCTGCCTAAGGCGCTCTCCCTCGCGGTGTGTAGGGGAATGCAGCACCTTGGTAGACGAGCGAGACGATGCAGCAGCGAAGGGCAGGCACAACAAAAGGCAAAGGAGGCAGACAGTTCTCCGCAGCAGGGAAAAGGTTTTATTGGTAGGGGAGGAAGGCTGCAGGGAACTGCGAGGAACTGCCCAGAGGGCGGGGCCAGACAGAGGTTATAAAGGACCCCAGAGGGGAGGAACAATCACCCCCCTGGCCAGTCACAGAACAGGAACATAATGAATGACATGACAAAGTAAAAATGGGGGACGTGTTGGGGAGGGACAGAAACTCCTGTTCAATCCCTCTGCCAGGCTGGAAGGTTCTAGGGAATGGGGAGTGAGCAGAGAGACGAACAGGGAGGTTGCGGGAAACATGGGAGGGGTTTACAAAGAAACCATAACAACCAAGGAGGGACTAATGACTGACATAAAAATTGATACAAAAGGGCGGGAGTCCTAGGAAACTGAGGATGACAGATAACTGTGAGGGGGAAAGGCGGAAGGGAGCCCTAGGCAGAACCATTATAATAACAGAACAGGGGGAAACGAACGTACATGAATATAACATTAACATCAAAATACAACTTGAATAATAAACTTACACAGATCATAACTAAGAACAGAAAAGCGGTCACACCGCAACAAACCACCACACACAGTACTGTCCATACTATTCCTTATTTTAGAGGAAAAAACAAACAAAAAACCCAATCAAACAAAAAATAATCCACACCAAACTAATTTGCTGTTCAAGACCTCTGATTCATATCAGTGAAACCTATCAAGCCCAGATAGTTGCAACCTGCAGGTTCTCAAACTAAGAGCAATGTATGGAAAAGTCTCTGAATTAAGACGACAATGCCGAATTAACTCACATTGGAATCATTGCTTTAACTACTTTCTGCTTTTCTAAAAATGTCTTGAATTCTACAGGTATCTATGCTATTTTCCACAATTCTGAACAAAAAACAAAAGAGTTTCTTATCCTGTTTAACATCACCACCACAACCACCCCGCCCCCCGCCCCATACTGTTCAGGTTAAGAAAATCCTTTGTTTCCATTTCTGTGGCCCTATGTTCTTCATAAAAGTTTGAGGAAACTGTAAAGTCAGATCAGTAAAACAGCGGCAAGAAGAAAGACAACTAAATGCTATATTTTTAAATCCAAAATTATGACCATCTGTTGCAGATTAGCACTTGTCTAAACCCAACATCTTGCTACCTCTGAGATGGGAAACGTGTATGTTTATGAAAATTCAGAATTTTAGAATCATATAATGTACTTGGGCGGGTGGAGGAAAACAAAAAAATAATACATATAGCTTATTTAGCGAGTTTGCAAAATACAGAACACAGTTTGTAACAGGAATGTAACTCGCTAGGTAGAAACAAATTGTAACAGAACAATAAGAATTAGTTGCTAGGTGAAGGCCATAAAGATAAGAAAACTCAGCAAAGCAAGACTCAGGTACTACTGAAACCCATAAAGCAGAACCTTTTGCTTAAGGAGCCAGCAAGAACCAGGCTCCTAGATTTGGCCAGGGCAAACTGACCTGAGAGAAAGCCAACCTCCACCGCACTGCCCAGAGACAAGGTCAAGCAGCGAAACCCTGAGGAAGACCTCTTACTTCATCAAGAAGATCCCTGCCCACGACCCCAAGGGAGCATGGCACCACAGAAGACTAATTATAATGTGAAGTGCAAGGAGGCGGAGAGTGGGCAGGGAATGGGTGGGGTAGCAATGTAGCAATGTATCTGCACAACTAGGCCTCAGTGTGCGCCAGCCATACCGCTTGTAATGTTCTTATCAGAATTTTCTCAGGGCACTGTGGAATTCATCAAGGTTACTAAGACATCAACTGTGCTAAATAAGAACGAAGAAGCTGAGAAACGGCATAACAGGATCGCAAGAACTAGATAACAGAGGACTGCAGAACACCTGCACGGTAACCAATCACAGACGCTGAGAAATGGAGGCAGAGAACGAGAGAACATGACAAAGGCACCAATCAAGAAGTGTGATCTTAGCAGTTTGTAGAATCTATAAAAGTGTGTAATGTAAACAATGAACGGCTTCTGCTTGATCATATTGGTCAGTTGTTCAGGAGTCCTGGTTTACCTGCAATATATTGGTGACGCACGACGTGATATAGTGAACGTGTTAATGAAGTAGATCGAAACTCTTAGACTCTAAAAGGGGAGTTCTTAGACCCTTGGACTCTGAAGGCGATCCTACTGAGTGAAAAGGCAGGGGCCCTGGTCGAGAGACCACCGCGGCTGGACCACCAGGGGCGGGGGGAATCGGAGGACGACTCCAACAGAGCAAGGAGAATGCGCCAGGAAAACATCTCAGAAAGAATTTGTTTAAGCTGCAGCTGTTACACCGCACAGGTGAGCGACTGGGAGCTGGAGGATGGGAAAGGCGCTGTCAAAGGAAGAGCAGGCTGCTCTAACAGTCCTCCAGCATATTCTCTCTAGGAGAGAGGTAAATATGACCCTGAAGTTTTGAAAAAATTGCTAAAATGGGGTCAGGAGAAAGGGGTTTTTTACTAACCCTAAAAGCATATTCGATACCTCTGAGTGGGAAAAGCTCGGGATGGCCCTTTGGGATGCAATCAGCGACAGGTTCAAAGACACTAAGGGATTGAGTACAACATGGAAATTAATGATAACAGCTTTAAAACAATTAAAGCGGAGAGGACAGCTGCAGCCGGAGCAGCAGCAGCCCTAGAGCCAGACGATCCCGCGATGGCTTTTCCAGCATATGCCCCAGAGTTTTGCGCGGGGGAGGACCCAGTAATACCCCTTCTGCACCCGCGGAGCCGGAGCTGCAGGCCCAACAGGCAGTCTCAGACAATAACAACGCGGTCCTACATGCCGCACTGGGTCCGCACTCTGCATTGGAACGGAGGGGTGTGGAGGTGGATCTGCCGCTCCTTCCTCCGGCAACGGGTTTACGCACGGGTGTCCGTGTATCCCCTGAAGAGTTAACAACAGCGATGGGAGGGCGAATCTTTCACCCCGCCCCCTTCGCCGTCTGACCCACTGCGCCAGCCACCGCGGCGGGTTGTCGAATGCAAATCGCAGATATACAAATGCAAAAGCTTGTGCCGCTTTGAGAAGGATAGAGTGCGGCGGGAGCGAGAGGCAGCCCGCGCGGCTCCGCAGCCCGGCTAGCTCAGGCACGGCTTGAGATGTGTCAGAACAAAGGGGCGTTTATACTAAATAAAGACTTGATAAGATTAAATTCTCGATTCGAAGATTTACTACTCCGGGCAATTAGGAACTTCTCTGAACTCTGGGACTCTGTTCATATTCGGCTTTTTTTATATTCCACTAAGAAAGATAAGGCTGCAGCTGCTTTGTTTTCAACGTGCCCTGTAATTAATGAGATTCGTTAAACAGCAAAGCTATCTCTGGAATTTTCCTGCGTAACAGCAGGTGCCATCTTTGACCCCGACTACCTAGCTAACACCACCTTTGGCCGCTTGTATATTACACCGGAGGAGAGGGAGGGCCCTGAGAGGGGAGGATGACTCCTCGACCTTATGCGTGAATATAACAGCGTCGGGAATAAGAGTCCTGAAAAAGGCAGCAGCCTCCTGAACTTTTAACTGAAAATTCGGGCGGAAAAACCGGGTGTCCCGGTCCCAAAACCGAAAGGCTGTGCCAAGATCTCTATATCACTATTGGGCATGTGAAGCAGATGTATTCAAGTCATTTGGCTTGACAATTTGACCATATATGACAGGCGTGCTCCGTTGGGACAAAATGGCGCGCCTTACAGGGAGTTGCCGCACAACAAAATGGCGGCCCCCTACAGAAAAGTGACGTACAAAGAGGCGGCCCCCTGTGCCGAGCATGCGCAATGCGGTAGACGCCATTTTATAACCATCGAGAACCGACCTCCAACTACAGCACCACCTCTGGCTGCTTCTATTATTGCAAGAAAAGGGGACGACAAAAAGTTCTCTACAAGAGCACCGACAGAAGAAACGTATCTATAGAATGCAGCTCAAACATATCTAAAGAAAGAAACCATTTTATTTCTCCAGATACTAGAGACTTTTCGAATTTAAATCAAGTGCTCATTCAGAAAAAGCAATTCTGCAAACCCAACCAGCAGGAAACCCAGAGGGCACATATACAAAAATAAGACAGGGATATCTGAGTCATAATTTCATCCATAGACCACCTCACGCTAAACCATTGCCACAATGTGAACAGAAGCCATCAAAACATGCTTCAGATGAAGAAGACTGGCAAATATCGCTCAGAGCCCACAAAAAATATAAAGTAACCTAATCAATGTCTTAGATGCAAAAAGGGAAAACACCATGCAAATCAGCGCTTTCTAAATATGACATAGATGAAAATCTTTACTGGGAAAAGTATTTTCCAGTAACAACCACCTGAAATTTCTCCAAAGAAAGAACACTTAGGGAACTTTAATGTTTATAGATAATAACTTTCAATAAGTTGAGTGTTGATAAGATCAAGCAAAGTTAAGTTTCACTAACATTTAAGTCTAAGTACTCTAAGTTACATCTTGTCACTTTGATATTCTGTAAATTAAGTCTATTATCTTGCTATAGAATTCATTCATTCCAAGTGTTGTTTAATAGAACTTATCCTAGGTTTTGTTAAAAGTTATTTGTCTAAATTGTAAGATATGTAGTTATTTTTCTAGAGAGATAAGACAGCTCTGATTGAAACGCTGAGATGAGATGCTAACAAAACACCTGTTGAGTGGTGGAAGAAGATGCAGTTTGTTACATCGTCAATTTCATCAAAATCTATTCTTCATTACAGTCTCTGCTGTTTTTGTCTTTTATAGGTGATTTTGATAAATAGTAAACTGTTATTAATATCATGAATGTTTAAAAAATGTTGTCTTAACTACTTCAAAATTTGCTGCTGTTATATTGATTGTATAATGCGAATTCACTGATTTTTTGTGATAAGAATATTTACAAGGTATTGTTATGGTATTTACAGCCAGCTTCCATCAGCCAGCCAGCTTTGCCATCTTCTTTTCGTGATCACCTATAGACACGTGTCGTTTCAGGATCCTACCTTTTTTGTTATTGCTGTTCTCTAGAGCTGTTAAGCATCTCTTAGACCAGGTTAACTCTCTGGCTGTCCCTACAATAACCTTATGGTTTGATCTAATTGGTCTCATAATTTTAAGTATTTTTCAGAGTTCTAAGAAAAGATATTTGAGCTTAATTGAAAGCCTCCTCCAGAGTGCTAGTCTTGTAGCTTTCCTCAGTTATGACAAAAGCACTTTATAGAGTCCAGCTGCAACATTAATTTTTTT